>MCJB01036173.1:104723-175099 GCA_002018475.1 Nicotiana obtusifolia
GGGGGGGGGAGAGTACAGAATTTCTTTTTTCTTAAGATTATTTGGACCCAAATGCGACGTGTCTTTGTCTTATTCTTAACTTTGCCACCTCATCCGCGTGTGACTAACACACACTTTATTTTTTTGATTGGTAGTAAATGAGTTGTTTAATAGGTACACTTTCAACTAAGTTTGAGTACTCAATAGGTACTGAAGCCAAATTTAAGGGACCGCATAGGTATTTGAACTTATTTTTAATTTTTTTTTAAAGTTTAATAAATAAAAAGGTTAAATACTTAGTCAAACCTAAAGATCTTTTAAGCCAAAGTCAAAAATTGAGCTTTTAATTGTTTTGGGTTAAAATTAGTTAAATAAGCCATTAAATACTTTTAAGCTAAACCAAACGCCCTACTATAAGAATCAATAATAGCATAGGTGAAACGTTTAATTGTTTTTAACCCCGGAAAAAAATTAGTGTAATAGAAAAAAAATCAAGAGTTTTTTAACAAAAATTGTCATTAAGTATGAGGGTAGGGTTAATAGCACCTTTGGTTCCTCGATTATTAACGAAATTCCGTTGACTGAGTAAAAGAGCGCTACCATTAGAAGCAAGGTTCATGTTGGAGACTCATTCTACGCAATCACACCTGTAAAAAAACCGTTAGTCCCCGCTTGTAATTATGTTAAATGGACTAAATCTGTTCAATTTTAGCAAATGTAGAGGATGATATGTGGCCAAGTGTTTATTTAAAGGACAATAATGAACTTACCTTCAAACCTAAGGAATAATTTTGATATAAATTACATCAAATTTAAAAATAAGTAGCTTAATATATTTAAATTCTATGTACTTCGAGTCTGCGAGCATATCCAAATGCCTCCATGTACAACGACGCATGAATGAGTAGACATGCTTGGTTTTTCAAGCTTGGCCTTGACACTAGTCCTGCTTACGCTACTAAGCTCCTCGCTGACTATGTTATATCTGGAATACCCAACTCCATTAGCATTGCCCACCAGGTGTTCGACCAAGTGCCTCAAAAAGACACACCCTTATGGACCTCTATCATCTCAGCCTATTCTCGCTCCAATCAACCCCAAAAGGCCCTTCATCTCTTCTCCTGCATGCTCCATCAATCTCAATCCAATCCAGATGCTCGGCCCAATCACTTCGTCTTCACAGCTGTTGCTCGCGCCATTGCTTCTGCTCCACAGCACCTGTCTTTGGGACAAACCTTACATGCCCACATCGTAAAGTCTGGATATATTCCTGGAAATATCATCGTTGAGACTGCCTTTGTGGATTTATATACAAAATGTGGGGTTGCTGAATGTGCCCGGAAGTTGTTTGATGAAATGCCCAATAGAAATTTGGTGACCTGGAACGCTATGATTTCTGGGTATGTTCAGAATGGACAGGAATGTCAAGGATTAGAGTTGTTTTATCGAATGAAGTGCAGCGAACTTTACGTGCCTGATGAGTACAGCGTTGCGACCGTTTTATCTGGCTGTGCGTACGTACAAGATCTACTTTTGGGTGTGCAAGTTCATGGCTATGCATTTGTTAGTGGATTTGAGTCGAGTTGTAGAAATTCGCTTGCTAACATGTACTTTTATTGCGGTAGAGTTGCATCGGCTGAGAAAGTTTTTGTTGGATCAGAAAGGAATCTTGTTTCGAAGCTTGTGAAGATAAGGGGTTATGTACTTAATCACATGTATGCTGATGTCGTTAAGTACATTTTGTCAATGGAGAATGCTGTTGAAATTTTTGTTGCAGATCAGACTATTTTCGTGCCTCTGCTAACTACTTGTGCTAAGATGCATTTGCTCAATGTTGGGAAGCAAATCCATGGCCTCTTTATCACTTTGGTGGATTCATATAGCACTGCTGATTCATTAAAAGAGAGCAGAGTGATTATTAGTAGTGCACTCACGGACATGTACAGCAAGTGCAGTGATATTGGTAAAGCTCGAAAAGTTTTTGAAAGTTGGCTACCTGAACAACACGTTCCACTGTGGAATTCATTGTTGTCTGGTTTTATTCATAATGAACTGATTGAAGATGCTACGGCACTCTTTGAGAATATGCCCGAGAAAACTATTGTTTCTTGGACTAGCATGATGACAGGGTATGTGCAAAAGGATTTGCCCCAAGAAGGCTTAAATTTATTGGCTAAGATGTATTCTGGAAAAGAAGGATCTATACTAGAAGGAAACTGCTTGACCTTTGTGGTGGCTCTTGAGGCATGTGCTCATCTAACTGATTTGAACAAAGGAAAGCAAATACATGCGAAAATTATTAGAGCGTTACCAGATGCATATGACAATGTGGCTGTTGGTACTGCTTTAGTTGATATGTATTCAAAATCAGGTAATTTGTGTTACACACAACGACTTTTTGATGCAATGGAAGAGAAAAATGTTGTTTCGTGGACTTCTACAATGATGGGATTTGCTGTTCATGGATTTGCTTCCCAAGCCCTTGAACTCTTTCAACGTATGGTAAAGATGGGAATTATGCCCAATGAAGTGACATTTATTGCAGTATTAACTGCTTGTAGTCATTGTGGGTTGGTTGATGAGGGAATTCAATACTTTACGCAAATGAGGAAGCAGTATGGTTTGATGCCTGAGGAAGAACATTATACATGTCTAATTGATTTATTAGGACGTAACGGAAGGCTTGAGGAAGCATGGAATTTGGTGGAGGGAATGGAAGAGAACTATCTAAGTGATGAGAGATCTACTGGTGCCATTTGGGCCGCACTTCTAGGGGCCTGTCAGTTGCATGGAAACGTCGAAATTGGAAAGAAGGTAGCTGGAAAGATGATGGAAAAGGAGAAACGGATTTCTACTGCTTTCGTTGCGCTATCTAATGTTTATGCAGCGGCTGGGATGTGGAATGAAGTGTATGGAGTGAGAGAGAGTTGGAGAAAAGAAGGCCATGCCGATGGAGAGCCTGGTCTTAGCCGTATAAGTCCACAACCTTAGTTGATACAGTTCTTAAAGTTCTTAGATAGTTTTTGTTGTCCTTTTATTTAATTGGTGAGGCATTAGTGTTTTACAATGAGCAAAATTATTTCGAGGTGCAACATTTCCTTCAATCATGTAGAATGCGAAAACCTGTGGGTGCTTCCTTTTGGATTATTTACACGGTATGGTTTTCCTGAGGCCACTTAAATTATGTCCCCCCTGTAGTTCAGTGTGCTAAATTTTGGATTTAAAAGTTATCTAGCTCATTGGTGTAACAGGGCGCTGAATTTAAGGAGTTTCCTCAAGAAGGGCCATTTGTGCAAATGCCCCTTCCTTTTTATGACTTGTTCGAGTTCTGCTTACATGTTGATGGGCTCCTTGAAGCTTGTCCCAGGCGTTTAAGTTGTATAATAGTACTTTTATTTGCAATTCCTTTGTTTAATCTTAGCTTAGAAATATGAAAAATAAATACATTTTCATATTTGATTGCCTTCGGCTTCTTGTTATCAATTGAACATGATTGAGTCAACTATTTGACAGATTATTTCATAGGCCCGTATTTCTGTTGTTTATAGATAGTTATCGTAAACAAATGCAATGCATGCTTACCTAGAAATCCGAAATGCTATATTACTTATGCTACTGCTAAAGGAAGCCATGCTTAGTTCTTCCTTTAGCAATGAACAAGCAACTGAGGCCAATACGTGACCGAGTTCAGCTTGAGGTTCAATAGGCAAGGATACACCGAGTAATTTCTACTAGGATGTAATTTAGTTATAATGTTTGTAATTCTAGATATCTCACCTTGAATCAATTCAAATTTCAGATCAAGAAAGTGGCGAAAATTGACATTTTACGTGCTTTGGTACGAGTTGATTTTCCTTTTCCTCCCCAAATCGCCTCTTTCTAACAAGGAATAAAAAGAAAACTAAGAGAGAAGCTAGTATATACTATATGTACTGGACGATATTCAATGGTAAAAACTTATATGTACATGGTGTTTATACCAAATCATATTAATTTATCATGGTTAAGTAATAAATTAAGGTAAGAATATGTATTAATTAACTATAGTTTAGTGATAAGAGCGGAATGTCTAGACATATGTTTGTGTATTCATTTGATTGGTATAAATATTGAAGGTACTAATTTTTTAATCATTTTTCAAGTATGCAACCTTGGAAGACACCTAAAACAAAAAGAGTGATATAATGTGACAAAATAAAACTTTAGGTCCGCGCCAAATTCGTTCTCAAGTTTATCTTTTCACCAAATATCCCTTCAAATTCTCCCAACCATTATATCACCCATATTCTGCGGGAAGTTCAACGGAAAACATCTCCCAACATTTCTCCTTCTCTCCCCCTTATGCTAAAAATAGCTCCTCCTTCCTAATTAGCCAAACCGTTTCCTAGGCTTTTCCTTTTTAGGCAGCCTTAATTAGCTATCCTTAGCCATAGGTATCTTTATATACACCATATTTACATTCACAGATCCAGAATATTTCTAAAGGTGTTTACAGTTCTCATTCTTTTGATGCTATCAAGATTGAGTTCTTAGAAGTTGGCCTAGACATTCGTTAGATTTTGCAGAAGATTATAGAATTTGCTTTTAGCCTTTTCTTTTTTAGAAAATTTAAAACAATTCCTGCAAAGGGTTGATTAAAAAACATGGGTTGTTTTTCATGTTTTTCGTCGAATGAAAAGAAGGCATTCAAAAGAATACACAGCAACAAAAGAGAAACATCTGCTGCTGCTGTTGCTAATCACAGGGAAAGTCTCCAACAACGTGCACAATATTCATTATCGAGGCCAAAATCACAGCAAGAGCTGCATTCTCGTTCTCATTCTCAGCGTCCACAACCTCCCTCTGGTAAGCTTGTTGCATTTCCATATGAAATGCTTCATTAAAATGATAACTTTAAAACGGCATTTTGGAGTTTGATTTTAGCTTTTGTTTTTCTTGTTTCTTTTTTTCTTTTTTTGGGTGTTCAAGATTCATATTCCAACTGTGATCAGGACAAGGTTTAAACTAAGCTTTGCTTTGCTTGATAAAGCTTTTTCTCTGTTTTATAATCGAAAAATTCCCGAGGATCAGCTAGCGTACTGTTCTAAATTTGGTGTTAGCAGCCCACTCATCTATACCTCTCGACTTAAATACAATGCTTTTAGTCCACTGCAAGGTTCCAATTACGCCTAACCAGAGGCGAAGCTAGGATTTAATGTTTATGGGTTCGGGATTCTAATCATTTTAAGTTAGTGGGTTCTAATTTAATAATTTGTAGATATTCAATGGATTTTGTAAGACAAATATAGGGTTTGAGCCAAAGTTAATGGGTTTGACCGAACCCATATTCGAAAGGCTAGCTCCACCCCTGCGCCTAACCCACATATCACGGGCTGTGTTCTTGCCATTGAACCAAAGACTGGGGGACTGTTTCACAGAGCTATTTTTCTGCTCATTGTGGGGAAATTCTACTGTGACCACAAAAGAAAATAGGTTTCTTAAAGCCAACTTTTATAACAACAAAACAGTAAAAGAGAGAGGGGCTATTGTAGACCTAAAATAAATAAGTGATCTCTCTCTCTCTCTCTCTCTCTCTTAGTATAAAGTTTTAGATAAGATGCTCACACAATTCGATATGGTAATAAAGCAGTAGAGGTGTTGAATTGGAGTTTAATGGTACCTGTCAATAAAATACTTTCAGTGAATAGATATGTTAAGAGGAGAGATTCACACGTTTTAGTAGAAGCACTGTGGGGATAGGATGCATTGAGCGGCCGTTCAAGTATTTTAGCTGGTGCTTTGCTTTCCTAAATCATAAATCTTCTAACTTTGTCCGCAGAAAGTACTAGAAAGGTGGCAGCAGAAGCCACACACCAAAAGGCTTCTAACAAAGGTGACGGCCAGAACAACATTGCAGCTCAAACTTTCACCTTCAGGGAGCTGGCAACAGCTACAAAGAATTTCCGATCAGAATGTCTGATAGGTGAAGGTGGATTTGGACGTGTTTACAAAGGCCTCCTGAACAAAACTGGACAGGTGCCCAAGATTTAAGAAAATTATACTAATCCTTTTTGTACAGATACTAGCATTTTACCCTGAAATACTAATCATCACTTCACTTTTTCCAGATTGTAGCTGTGAAACAGCTCGACCGTAATGGATTGCAAGGAAACCGAGAATTCCTAGTAGAGGTGTTGATGTTGAGCCTTCTGCACCATCCAAATCTCGTAAATTTAATTGGGTATTGCGCTGATGGAGATCAAAGACTTCTGGTTTATGAGTACATGCCATTGGGATCATTGGAGGATCATCTGCTTGGTAATTGTTTTCATTAGCTTTCTCACATTACATGCATTGGTGAAAATAGCCGACTTATTTCCCTTCTATCTGTTAACTCTGCATACTGAAGCAACACATTGAAAATTGTCAAACTAATGGAGAATCATATCTATGCATTTCTTCAGATATTGAACCAGATAAAATTCCGCTAGATTGGTTCACAAGGATGAAAATATCGCTGCATGCTGCCAAGGGACTAGAATATTTACATCATAAAGCAAATCCGCCTGTCATTTACCGTGACTTGAAGTCCTCCAACATCTTGCTGGATAAGGAATATAATGCAAAACTTTCAGACTTCGGGTTAGCCAAGGTTGGACCTACTGGGGATAACACCCATGTTTCTTCAAGAGTAATGGGAACATACGGTTATTGTGCTCCCGAGTACCAACTAACTGGAAAACTGACTATCAAGTCCGATGTCTATAGCTTCGGCGTAGTTTTATTGGAACTAATTACAGGAAAAAGAGCAGTCGATATCACGAGGAATGGGCATCAGCAGAATTTAGTTACTTGGGTAAGCAAAACATTTCTCCTTCCTTTCTGCTTTGACATAATGAGCATTTTCATTATTAATATTCTATTACTGAAAATAATTTAAGCTAAAAGTTATGCTCTTGTACTTGTTTCAGGCTGAACCAATATTCAAAGACACAAGGAGATACCTTGAACTAGCTGATCCACTTCTTGAAGCAAATTTCCCAAAGAAAAGTTTCAATCAAGCAGTTGCTATTGCTTCGATGTGTTTGCAAGATGATCCAGCAGTACGTCCTCTGATCAGTGATGTGGTCACCGCTCTCAGTACCCTTTCAATAGCACCTGAAGCAGAAGGATTAGCTTCACCATTCGCTTCTCCAACTCGAGCACCATCCACAATGTCAATGTCAACTGAAGACAGTATAATATCTACAAATGAATGCAAGCGAGAAGTTGCAGAAGCCATAGAATGGGGTTCAAATTCAAGGACACAGAATGCAAGGTCACTAGCATCTTGTGGTTCTTCGGTGTGACATCCAACATTTTCGGCTTATCAGACGAATATCAGATTGAGTGGTATTAAAGATGATCATGTTGCTTCACCCCTCCAGAGATGTTGTAGAGTGATGGAGGAATGATCATCTAGTGCTACTGCTGTTGGATTCTGTAGGAAAATGAAGTTACATGTATGAATAGTACTTCTAATAATGCATGCGTTACGCAAAATTACAAAATGAACAATTTGTTAACAGCCATTTCAGCAAGGAACTCAAAGGACTGATGTATGCTACCTAGCAGAATGAAGAATCGTCTTGTCATTTGCAATACTTAATTGGATTTAAGTTATATACACTGACACATAAAAACTTTTACGCTATTAGTGTATTGATCATAGAGGTTTATCTCTAACTACCTCGTAAATGACCTGATTGTATAAATTCTTGTGTAATGTCAGTACATAGTGACTCTACTTCGTATTGTGCTTTAACTCGACAACATAATCACGAGTTGCAGCTCCCATTTTCTCTCTGGAAGCATTTTGCTTGTTCGATTACTGTTGCAAAACTTCTGTGGTTCTCATATTTTTCTTTGGTCTGAAAATCACTACTTCCAATATAAACGAATTTCTGAACTGCTATTTTATGCTTATTTCCTAGTATGTAAAAAGACAAGATGATTACTTTTTGTAACATCTGATTAGTACAACTTGTATATTGACTATTTTATGGCATGTCCTTCAGATAAACAAAAGAAACAGACGATGCCAAGATCGTGTAACATCGTAGACCTTGAACTGCTTTATTTTGTTGAAAACGACTTCAGAGATCACGAGAAAAGATGGCATGCATTTTCATAAAAGTAATTTAGGAATGTGCATTTTGCAGTGGGTAATAATCCAAAATATCATTACACAACTTCTCAATAAGGGAAACTTTATTGTAAGAATGCACTATGCAGATTCTCTTTCTTGTTTAATAGTACATATTTGTATCACTAGAATATGACATTATGTGATAAAGGAAAGTGGGATTGTGCAGTATATCAAAATTCTTCCACCAAATAAATTTCCTTTCGCCAAGGCATCTGCTCCTGATTTAGTCATGTGAAGTCATCAATATACTGCCAGAGCGTTGAAAACTATTACATCAGATTCAAGATTTAAAGTTTATGAGTTCCTACAATAATATATAATAATAACTGAATTTATAATCAAATATTTATAAATTTTTAATATATTTCTTAATACATACTCCTATTACACAGGAGCAGAGGTAGTGTATTCAGACGAACTAGTAGCTTTTGCTTAAACCTTTTATATATATTAGGAAATTTATTAAATTTATATCAATATTTGTTTACGAACCTAGTAACTAATCTCTTTAACGATGATTGTGGAGCAGTTAACCTTTTCAAATTTTATAAGTTTTGGATATTCTTTAAATAAATAAAAAAGGCAGCCCAGTGGACAAAGCATCCGGCAAGATCTGAGGAAGGTTTGCACCTAAGCGGTGTGATGTAAACAGTCTACCCTAATGCAAATATTAATAAATGCTTACACGGCTTGGCCTCGTGACCTATAGTGGTGTGGAGGAAATAACAGCCCCGTTTATATGGGCTAATGAGAAGGAAGCCCAAGAAGATGAAATAGAGAAGCGAAAAAATGACAATGTATAGTCACTCTCAAAATAATAATCGAAAAATTATATATTTTTTGTGTGTATATATATATATATATATATATATATATATATATATATATAGATCTGATCGGTGCCGGCGGTAGTCCGCTTGACGGTGATAGACCTCATCAAGAGAGTACCTTTGTCTTCAAACAAGAATCAAAATTAAAGGAAATTATTATCTGAACTGTGTAAAAATTTAGTATATGAATTAACAGCTGTATGGTAACCTTTTACCTAAGCATGGGACCTGTCTATGTAATAAATACTACGGGATCTTGAGACCATGTGTACAGAATACCTTTTTAGGGGCTCCTCGGGATAACAACAACCCTTAAAACAACAAATAACGAGCTTTTCCACCGTGCAACTGTACGTAGCCACTAAGGCAAATCCAAGATCTATAGTATTTATACATGATTGTACCACCATCTCAGAACCAAGCTATCAATTCTAACATTAAACCTTTAAAGTTCATATAATAAAATCTCTTGATTTTAATAGAGTCTAGTTCATCTTTATGTATATTTAAGCAGCATAGTACTCAACATAGATAGATATCTACCCGGCTATAAGCACAGCCATCGGAGAACTAAAAAGTAAATTAAAACAAAAATTAAAATACCTTGAAGCACCGAGGTTGTGCCCAAAGTTGGACGGTTTTCTTCTTCTTATATACAAAACTTCAAAAACTTTACAAAAGGTTATAAAGACTTAGAGAGATGGCAGAGCTAGAGATAGAAAATGAAGAAAGGAAAAAAAATTTCTTCTTGTTTTTACAATGAGGCAAGGCCTCTATTTATAGAAATATTCTACCTTTCTTCAGTATTTGTACAGCTGTGCTCTATCAATGCACAGTGACAGATATTTTTGTCATGGGTCCCACTGGGGTCCTACCACTTGATTTTGTCGGCTGTCCCACTGGGTCCTACCACCAACCTTATCTTGTTAGTTTCTTGCCTTGTATTATCTGCATTTTTCTGGCGAAATCTTCGTCAGCTTTGTCTTCTTTTTCCTGCTGAATTAATTTCTCAGCTTCTTCCAAAATATTAGTATCAATTTCGTCATCAGCTTGCGAATCTTCGTACATAGACTGGCTTGTATTACTCTTCATAGATATGTCTGATTTTTCAGATATCTGTTCGATTAAATTTTGTCGAACTTCCTTTAGATAGGCTTCAATTTGTGCTTCTTTTATCACCAGGTTGATAAATGATTTTCCTGGAAATATGCTTCAAAGGACTATCATCAATTTTTACAGTCTTTGTTCGAGCGGAATACTCCTTAATGCTATGGACAATATTGTCAATAGTTTCTTGTCCCCATAATTTGTTAGTCTCTGGGTTTTCTTTCAACATCTTTTCCAAAAAATTGTTATAATAAGTCCTGTATATGCAAGGGATATGTTCGTCGGTATAACCGAATTCTAGAACCCACTTGTGTATCCAAGGAATAGAAAATTCTAAGAAGAAATATATGTGCCCAATCCTTTCGGGCCAATTAACATGATCTTTCCTGTATAACAAGTCCAGATCAGGAGACACTTCTACCCATTTATCATATAATTCCTTGAGCTGGTTGGGCAGGATTGTAATTGTCGGTCCATCCACCAATTTAAAAACCAATTTGGAATAAATCTGGCAAAGTTTTTCTGACACACCTTTATAAACCAAGTGTGTTTATGCTTCTCATTATTGTAATAAAGGGTATAAGTAAAAGCCTGGATATAATCCCAGTAGGTACAATTAACCTTTACTCCATTATCAAGAGTAATTTGTCTTTCCCTCATAGTGGAAAGTCTCCATTCTTCAGCGGATATGATTCGCTTGATAATAAATTTTGAGAAATTATAAACTTTCTCATTTTTATAATCTTTGAAGTGAGATATCTCAACACTTTCAGTAGTTGTCAAAATATTCTCATAATAAGTGCGGGTCTTGTATGACTGGCCCGGAAAATATAAATTCTCAGAGATAATTCCCATGGTTCAGATTTTCTATCAATATCTGCATCTTCAACAAGAAGTATAATTTCTTGTTTTGACAATTTCTCGTAGTTCTTAATCTCATTAGAACTTTCTATAGAAATACTCGCATATGTATCACTTTGCGATTTTGACTGGCTTTGCATATAATTTTGCAGTGCCTCATATAATGGGCTTTCTTTTGGGATATCTCCCAAGTTAATAGATCCTGATGAGGATGCCTCATCGTTTTGAGAAATTTTCTCATTCATAAGAGTTCTGTTACCCATTTGTATAATTGGGCTGCTTCTGGAAGTTGTATAACTACTTCCTCGGCCGGGATATCGGCCTTGATTTCTTCCTTTTCCTCTTCCTCTATTAGAAGAAGACTGGGGTGGCCATACTGGCCTCATCCTGCATACCAAATGAATTTGATTAGATTCCATTTAAATATTCTCGGGTAAGAAAATCTGGTAAGGAATTATCAATTCCTTTTTTATATTCAATATCAAAATCAAATGGAGCCAATTGGACTTGCCATCTTGCAAAAATTAATTTTGAAGCATCGTGCTTAAAATCTTTATTAAACATAAATTTGACAGCTTGAGCATCTGTTCTTATTAAGAACTTCTGATTATATAAATCATCCTGAATTTAATAACACATTTAACAATAGCAAGCATTTCATGGGCTACGGTTGCATACTTCCTTTGGGCCGCAGTCCACTTGCCTGAATAATATCTGATAAGATATTCTTTCTTATCATTCGGGTTTACCTGCTTAAGAATTCCTCCGAATCCAATATCAGAAGCATCTGTTTCAATAATCTTTTGCCATAAAGGATTGGCAAGAGTTAAACAAGGTAAAGAACTAACTTTCTTTTTAACAAGTCTAACAATATTGGTATGCAAATCAATCCAGGGTAATTTATAACCCTTTTTTAGTCTTTCATAAAGAGGTGCCAAATCTTTAGATAAATCCTTTATAAAAGGAGAAATATAATTTAAACTTCCAAAAAATCTTTGTAATTGAGTTCTATCAGTAATAATATCGGGAAATTTAGAAGCAAATTATATAGCACGTTGAATAGGAGTTATATTTCCTTGGAAAATATAATGTCCAAGAAATCTAATATTGGTCTGAAATAAACTCATCTTTAGTTTAGATATAACCAAACCATTTTGTATAACAATTCTTTTAAAAATATCAAGATGTTTGAAATGCAATTCTAAAGTTTTAGAATAAACAAGAATGTCATCAATATAGACAATGATAGAATCCAAATAAGGATTAAATATATCATTCATAATCTTTTGAAATTCAGAAGGAGCATTTTTTAATCCAAAAGGCATAATATTCCATTCATATTGTCCAAAAGGAACATTAAAAGCAGTTCGATATGTATGCTCTTTAAACAATTGAATATGCCAATATCCAGATTTTAAATCGAATTTTGAAAATATATTTGCGTCATATAATCTTGAAAGCAAATCCTTTTTTGTTTGGGATCGGACATTGATGTGCCGGGGAATTTCAGCACATTTTGATACTACTTGCTTAGATTTTAACTTGTTTTACATGCAAAATTCCTCGATACTTATGTAATTTTAGTGTATTTGCAGTACATCAAGTGTAAGGACCTAAAAGCACGGAAAAGAACTCAAAAAGCCAAGTAAAGACAAGAAAAGCATTGAAAAGCATCTCAGAGGTGAATATGCGGTCGCAAACATCACATGCGAACCACATATTTCATAATAAAATTGCAAACCAAGACAGACCTCTGGGCACATTTTCATGTCAAGAATGCGGTCGCATATGCGCCCGCATAACTAAAATGCGGACCGCAGACATGCACTTGGGAATCGCAGACGCAAGCAGAGTTTTGGGTGAAAGTCAGGGTAAAGAACGCGATCGCATAATTAGTATGCGCACCGCAAACTCGACCGCAAACCAAGTATGCATTTTACAGGTTGTTGGATTTGCGATGCAGAAGGTGGCCGCATTTCTTCAATGCGGACCGCGAATCCAGAATGCGATGAAGGCAAAATCCATGGGTTAAATATGCGACGGACGTGTAAGATTTGCGGACCACATTTCTGTTATGCGATAGAAATGCGGTCGCATTATTAACATTAGGGGCAAATCAATCCGAACTTCGCCTCGATTTTTGGTCCTCTATAAATAGGTTTAATAGGGTTTTGTGGGGACGAGCTTGTCAGAATTGAGAGCATAAAGTACGAGGCTTGAGTTATTTAATTTCTGGGAAGCTTTTGGATCAATTATCTTCTACTTTGTAAGCTTATGACAATTACTATTCTTTCAATTTAGTTTTCAGCATGAGTAGCTAATTCTAAACGCTAAGGTTGTGAACCCTAAATGGGTATGATGTTATTGGGATTTTGATATTAAATATAGTTTTGACGGTTGATTGATATTTGTTTACTTCTTATTCTTTAAATATTTGTTGGTGGTTGCAAACATTAACAAACGCCATTTAATTCCACCTTTGCTTGGGAAAGCGGGATAGAATTTGGTAGAAGTGAATAACAAAGACTCAAGGCGTTAAACCTTGTTTAATAAAATCGCTTAGGAATAAGTGGGTTTTAATTTGGCATAAATTGATTGTTCTTCATCGCAACTTTTTTGTATTTGGGAAAATAATAAAGAGGATATATTATCCAACTATTGAAAAATATTGGGTAGTAAATTAGGCAGCAATTGCATATTAAAAGAGTCTTCCGTTGGACATATATAATATTGACATCGATAGCATTATACTACACTAAGGGGAACACAACCTTGGTTTCTTTAAATCATATTATTTACATTCACAATATTGCAATTAGTCTTCATTTAAACTTAAATTCAATACGTCTTTCTGTTACGATTACTTGATAGAATTACGACTGTAGTTAAGTATTACACTAATTAAGTAGACGTTTCACACCTATTCCCTGTGGGATTCGACCCCAACCTTGTTGGGTTATTATATTTGACACCGACCGCTTACACTGTTTATCAAGGTGTAATTTGAGCGTATTCGAACCAATTTTAAAACTTTGTTTAAAGGTTTATAATTAATTACTAATCTTGGAATTCCACGTTCTTTTTCTGCAGCATTGTTGACATAAAAAGCAGTGCAAGACCATGGAGACTTGGAAGGTTTAATTAAATTCTTTTGCAAAAGAGTATCAATTTCCTTTTTACAAAATTCAATTAATTCAGAATTCATTTGACAAGGACGAGATTTAGTAGGAATATTTTCCTCTGAAAAAATTTCTTCTTATGGAAGAGAAACAACTTGCTTTTTCCTATCCCAAAAAGCACTAGGATGATCAGCACAAATAGATATAGCAAATTGTTCAGAAATTAGTTTAACCTTTTCCTAAACTTTAGTAGATTTCAGAATATCATTTATTGACATGCTGTAGATTTCATGCTGTAAAGAATTCATATGAAATATTGTTCTGTCAATCAAAGCATTTATATTTTTTGCAAGAGGTTCAGTTATAAACTGAAATGAAATCTTTTTACCCATATATGTAGCATCGAACTCATTGCTATCAACATGAGTAAAGGAATAAATGGTCTGGATAAAAGGAGTTCCTAATATAATAGGAGGAAATATTTTATCTTTAACAAGAATAAAGAAATGAGGAATACAAACTTTCTGTTTGCAAACATATGCATTAGGCAGTTTATATTCTATTTTCATCCTATCTCCAGAAGCAGAACTAACTTTATGAGAAGTTTTCTGAAAATATCTTGTTGGAATTATTCCTTCCTGAATACAGCTTATATCAGCACCACTATCAATAAGCGCAGTTTCGGTAATTGAAAAATTATCATCAATTAAAATAGTACACTTAACATACCATTTATGCGAAGTAACTATTTGCATCATTCCTAAAAACAAATCGTGATTAGGATCAGAAATAGCTTTTTTGGAAAATTCAGATATTTCCTCTAAATCATTACTTTCAGGTAATATAATCCCTTTTTTCTTGGTATCAGTCTGGCCAGTTGAAATAGCATTTTTCTCAATTTGTCCTATCCTATGGTCCAAAATCATTTGATTTTGTTTAAGAGATTTAATCTCAATTTTTAACCGTTCAACTTCAATTTTTAAATCATCCAATGAAGAGGTATAACTAGGAAGATTCATATTTTGTGGCGAGTTTTTTTCTAAAAGTCTTTTTTGAACTTCCGCCATGGAATATGGAACTTCGTCTAGTATATCTCTTTTTCGAATAGGCTTATCAGTCGGTTGTGAAGTAGAAGTAGAAGTAGAAGCCATATTAATATTTTTTTCTCGTAAAGTAGGATCCGAGACTTCTTTTAATAATTCTAAAATATTTATCAGAAGTAATTGGTTTTATTTCAAAATCATTTTGAAATTGGGATTGTATTTTATGAACAAGCACCATTACCAGTATCACAATTATCACGAGCATTATCATCAGATAAATCAAATAATTTAAAGACATTTCAGAAAGAGCGGATGAAGTATAATCATAATCGTCTGTCGAAGTTTCTGCCATAATTTGCAGAAATTTTTCTTTGGATTTATCATCCATTTCAAGAGCAAGCGCTTTAAGCTTCTCTTTCTTGCAATTTGGAGCGATGTGACCAAATCTGCCACACTTATAGCACTTTATATCTTTCAGATCTCGTTTAGATTTGTTCTTAGCGAATCGCTTTTCTTTGCGATATTTTCTTCGAGCATATTGCTCTTCTTTGGATCGACAATGTCTCCTCTTACCTTTTCTTTGGTAATAATCGTCTCTATCATTTCCTTTCTTTCCTTTGCTCCTTTTCTTTTTAAAGGAGGAGCCATCTTCCATTCCGAATTGTTGACAGAAATCGCCTAACTGATTTCTTTCAGTTAGTTTCTGTCGCTTAAGCTGTTGTTTTAACTTCACCTCGTTGTATAGACTTAACCCTTCTTGGGTACATACACCAATTAATTTGCCATAGGTGTAGGTAATAAAGAATCTGGAAATTGTTTCCACGAAGAGCTTTTCTAACTCTTTCTGCGAATAAAGAGGGCAATCCATCTATAACCTTTCCTTTCCAATGTCCAGTATTACTTTCGGGTAAATCCATCACCCTACTAAGAAATGTGTCCTTAGACCAACGAAACTCACCTAGATGTCTACATCTAAGCCCATTTAATAATGTACGAATATTTTCATACATATTGGTAAATCTACCACTGAAATGTTCTATAATTGGCAAAACTAAGGTATAGACACAATCTTGTCTACCTGCAACTAAAGCTCTTCCTAGGTTATGTACCCCAGGTTCAGTCTTAATTGCATTGTAGATAGCTGCTCTATCTTCAGCCGACATAAAATTATCCCACCAGCCTCTTAGTTGGCCGGTAAATCCTGCAACAATCATTCTACAAATTACTGTTTCTGTATTTCTTTCAGAAGTAGCTTTGTAGATTGTAGAATACATCAACATACGATGTACAAGAATACTAATTTGCCTATCAGTTAAGCCGTGTAAATTTCATTCGTAAATGGCACCACCGTTATAACTAGTGTTAGTTTGGTTCCAGTCTCTTTCTTCAACCAAAACATCCTGAGGGGTTGGTCTAGGATAATAATATGTATCCATTCTAGGCATATCACCATATCTTTTGCCTAATTTTCTAAGCTTATTGAGTTCTGATCTGGTTTCTTCCCTATAAT
The DNA here is from genome assembly GCA_002018475.1 of Nicotiana obtusifolia. Lineage (NCBI taxonomy): Eukaryota > Viridiplantae > Streptophyta > Magnoliopsida > Solanales > Solanaceae > Nicotiana > Nicotiana obtusifolia. Next base: position 121,340 of record MCJB01036173.1, read on the forward strand.
CTTTGGAAGGATCAGAAATATTCTCTGCATATTTAGAGGCTAATTCGAGGGGTTTGAGGTTTAGACCAGCTAATTTTTCATTAACCAGTTGTTCTAAATCCTCTCGCGATTTAATCTGAAAACCAGTAATATCTGGAGGTCTCTGTATAGAGGGTGGTAATTTAATGGATGAAGAGGGCTCATCGGAAATTACTTGAGCCGAATGAACTACTAAAGAGCGATCTGATGAAGGAGGAATACTGATCTTTTTAACCAAATCAATCAAACAATCAAGTTTTGAATCAAGAGAACTAATATGTTCATCCAAAACTTTAACATATAGAGACAAATAATTATTTTGAGAAATCAGATTATTAACCTCTTTAATACCATTGCTAGCAATATCATCTTCAATAAATCGTTGAAAAGCAGCAAAAGTAATACTTGTATTATTAGGTAATACAAAAGGAGCTTGTGGAGGATAAATACTTTTCACCATATTACCAGGCTTATCTAAATAAGTTCTTTCAAGCACCTTAATATACATAGGCATGTAGGTAGATAAGAACCATGGAACAAAATATACTATTTGGTTATGCAATGCACAAAATTCATAAAATTCTTGAGAAATACTCTTTTTATCATCAGTGGTATAATACTCAGTATACCAATTTTTTAAACTTTTCCATCTATCGTGACAAAATTCTGACAGAATATGTTTTCTTGCCGGTGATCCCGGACTAAAATCAATTTGGAACCTAATAATTTAAACACCATTCAAATTGAAATCCATCTCGGATGCAGTAGGAATATCCTTATCAGAAGACTTATCGTTATCGTCTCTGACAATATTTTTGGAATCAATCTTTATACGATCAACACGCTTATTATCATCATCAGTGGAAATCGTATGAAGTGATGCAGCTCGATTTAACCTAGCTGGACCATAAATAGGTTCTACGGGAGCAATACAAGAATGGGTTGAAGGTAGTGATAACCTTATGGTATCAGAGCCTAGGAATTATTTTATGGTATTTAACAGTTATAGTATTCAACATAGATATCTTAATGAATATGGATATCAGAGAAACTAGTATTAAAAATACTAGACTTGAAGAGGTAGATATATCTCTAAATCTTGATTTATTGAATAAATGGACTATTCCTCAAGTCCCTATTAACACGATTTATGATTATGGATTCTTTGATAGATTATCTTCCAAACAGTTGATAAAAACAACTGAACAATCTCTTGCCTTGAATTCTTCAGAACAAACTGTGCGTTACTAAATGAACGTGATATTATGCTTTATAAAAAAAAGTATAGTTTTATGCATATTGGCTTGGTGCAAATTGCTTTTAAACCTCTAACACTTAAAGGGTTACCAGAATATTTTATGGCTGCATTAAGAGATGCTAGAAATTTAAATTTTAGAGCATCTCTGATGGGTTCTATCGAATCTACGGTGGTTTATGGTCCCGTATATTTCAATACTCAATCCAATTTGTAATTATCATTATCTGACATCAATATTCTATGTGTCTTAACATTAAATGGTAATACTCATGGTTATAACTATGATCCTAGAAAAAAATTATATAAATTTTATATATTTTTTCGATGATCAAATATATATAATTTTTGACGCGGGGGAAAGTGATACGCCTGCCTAACCACCTACTCCACTAGTCTCCTGGGAGGAAACCCATCGTTGAGACTTGGGACATTTGTCTCAAATCTGCAGATTCCACGCCCTTTACGAACAATTGGATTCCATTCTCATTTATGAAATATCCTTACAATTGATTTCCTCTGATTCTCTTTGAGTTAAACAAACATCTATTGGATGTGACATTTCAAAATATCGGAGCAAATAGGTTTTTAAATCGATGAACATCTAGAGGGTGCATTCATTCCCAGTTAAAACTCGTCTCTGGGCTGAAATTTTTGGTTTAAAAGAGAGATGAAAAGTCAAACTTGGAGATGGGTTTTAGGTTTGGTGTATATATTAACTGTTGCCTCTATTTGGATTGCAGCTAGTTTTGTGGTTCAGTCCGTTGTGGATGCCGGTGTTTCCCCTTTTCTTGTCACATACATCTGCAATTCTTTGTTCGTTATATATATTCCCCTTATTGAAATTATACGCTTTCTCGAAGATAAATATGGGACTTTGTTGTTTTGGCAAAAGAAAAAAGATAGCAGCACCTTGCAAGATTTTGGTGAATCAGAGGAGGCTATTCTACTTGATGATAAAGCTGAGGGTTCGAGTCCAAGTGGAGTAACAGAAGAGAGCAAATTGGTTGTTGCTGATGAGGGTTTAGATCAAAGTGTTGATATGGGGTTGGACGCGAAAGGGCGTTGGACGCGTTCTAGAGTAGCTAAAGTTAGCTTGTTAATATGCCCTTTTTGGTTTCTAGCGCAGCTTACGTTTAATCTATCACTCAAATATACAACTGTCACGGTAAGCTTACTATCTTCTACTCCCTCCTCAATTTATGTGTCTTGCTTTCCCTTTTAGACTGTTTAAAACTAATGTCACTTTCTATATTTTATAAGTTCTTAATTCTAATACTTCTGTAATATCCTTAACGGCCCTCCCTTCTAGGAGTGTAATGACATGTTTAAGACTATGAGATTCGAAGCTCATTTTTGGTATGTTATACGCACCTTCACTTTAAGACCCAGAAGATTCAAAAGTCTTCTTTCCATTACTATATCTTGTGCACATTACATAAAATGAAAACCGGAGGTAGTAGCTTTTATCCATTTCATCAACAAACATTGATTGATGTAACGGACACACCCACTAACTTCAACTCGAGTTATGTAGTTGAGAATTTTTAGGAGTGTGTATACTTATATCATGTTCAAACCAGTTATCGCATTAATAGTGGGTGCAATATTATATCCGCCTGTGTAATGTGGTTGTGATTTTGGTTTTCCTTACAGTCAAACACCATCTTAAGCAGTTCATCCAGCTTGTTTACTTTTCTGGTCTCTCTTGTATTCTTGGGAGAGATTTTCAGTTGGGTGAAGCTGATCAGTGTGCTTCTTTGCATGGGAGGAACGATCATTGTCAGCTTGGGTGACTCAAAATCAGGATCCAGTAAAGTTGCTTCAAACCCTGTTCTTGGAGACATTCTTGCTCTCCTCTCATCCGCTTTTTATGCTGTGTACATAACCCTCATTCGTAAAAAGTTACCTGATGATGATGGAAAAAGTGGTCATGCCAGTATGGCACAGTTTCTTGGATTTTTGGGTTTATTCAACCTGCTGATATTCTTACCCATTCCTCTTGTACTCAACTTAGCTAACCTCGAGCCATTTAATACGCTCACCTGGAAGCAACTTGGCCTAATTGTTGGTAAAGGTATGAGTCTGCCTACCCTTGCATATTTGAGTATTTATTGATTTGTTGTGTCTTTGTGTGCATAATGAGTGAAAATGGGGACCATGAAATATGATAGTCCATTCCTTTTTTCTTCTACATGATCTTCTAATTGCTCTTTCTTCAGTGCTTTCTTGAACAGAATTGCTTACTATGTGACCCTTTGAAGTAAGTGTTTGCATTTGGTTCCTGTCCTATGAAAAACAGTATGATTTCTAGCTCGTGGCATTTGATTGTGTCTGCAACATATAATTTCGAGGAAACAATTAGAGAATGGTGGGAGAACTAACGGTCATAGGATAACTTTGTTTTAACCTATCTAATATTTCTAAAAATATTGAAGAGCAACTTGAATAAATGGAACAAGGAGGTGCTTGGGTACACGGAAACAAATTATGGATACCTATTTAATGAACTTAAAAGTACTAGAAGAGGAGGAGCAAAAAGAAGGCGTAACTGATGATGAGGAAATCCAGAAGGAAACAATCAAAGACGATATGTGGCAAACAACTAGTGGCGCCAAAAATTATTTGGAGATAAAAGTCACACTTAAATTGTTCTGAAGAATAATTCTAAACTCTTCTGTTGAGTCATTAGTCCATACAAATGAAATAATTTCATTGAGCTCTCTAATAAAATATTGTACGAGAAAAGTGGGAATGGTGGCTAAGTTTGGACTGAATCACATTCTAGACAATTATTGAGGAGGAGAAAGTGGAATGGAGCAACCATTCTGAAGAAAAAAGATCCTTTAGACTCTATGAAATTGTTTGGGAGACAAATCGTTACGCCGCGTAACTTACGCCTGCATGAGTTTCCTTTTGTATTCTTTCACCATTGAGAGCTGCTACAGAAAGAGGTTGAGGAACATATGAATCACTTACCGAAGTGTTTGTTTAAGATGACTGTTAATTTTCTTTTATAATCTTGATTCCTAAGAAAAGTCGCGGTTTGGGCCTCCAGAGCTTTAGTCTAGTGTTAAGAGTGCAACATGTTACGGGTGAGTTAAGCGCACATCGCTAGCTCGAACTAAAGCCTAGTATTTAAATGGAGAAGGGTTGAGGGGCGAGCCCATTCTCCACCGAGCTTCAAACCGTGTGCTATTGGTCCTCGGAGATTTCTCGGTCATTAAAAAAGATGGTGCTTTGGATGTTTAGGATTTTTGGCCGATCAGTTTGGTGGCAGTGTATAAGATCATCGCGAACACTTTATCCTTCAGTTGAAATGCGTCTTAGACAAGCTCATTGTTACCTCATGGAATGCTTTTGAGAGGAGTAGACAAATCCTAGGTGCAACTCTTTTTGCTAATGAGATAGTAGATTGAAGATTGAGGAGCGGAGAATAGAGAATGTTGTTTACGTTGGACACACAACAAATGGATAATTATGTGAATTAGAGCTTCTTGCTATATTTTGATATAAATGGAGGCAATGGATCCAACATGCTTTAAATTCTCTTTCATGATTAGCAGATTTTCCTTTGGTTTCTTTGGTATTAGTAGGGACTAACACAGGAGACCCCCTCTCACCCTTGCTATTTTTTATTGTTATGGTAGCATTTCGTAAACTTCTTAGTGCTTGGCATTTATATTAATGAAACATTTTGCTTACTGGTCAAAAGGTATTAAGTAAACTTCTAGAAAGATTGGAGGTCTTGTTAATGGCTTTAAGGTTAATGGCTATAGGCGTACAGGGTAGATTGTCTATCTGTCTCAGTTTTCTTCTTTGCGAATGATACTCTTTTCTTTTTTCCTGATCCACAAAATAGAAAGATTTGGTAGCTTTAGAACTTTAGTGTGGTTTGAAGTAGCATCGGAAATCTAAGTTGATTCCTCTAGGTATGGCTCGAAATGTGTAAGACTTGGGCAAGGATATGTGGATGTAAGGGCTTCATTACCTATCAAATATCCGACAACGGTGCGTTCTTTCGGAGACAAGTTGAAGAAACCTCTTTACGACTGGCAATGTTCTTTCGGGCGCGGATGTCCACACGATACTGTTCTAGAGGTCAAATTTGCTAATCTCATAACCTTTAGGATTCAATGGACAGTGATACAATTAGAAGTACCGGCTATTGGGATAAAGATAATAAATGTGTAAATATAAAATATTTGATGGAGTAATTAGTTAGCTACTCAATTACTAAAGTCAAAGTTTTGCTAAAATCCAGTTTTACTTAATTTACTAAGTTATACTGAATAAACTTTATTTTTATGCTGTGTTAAATGGTCTAGGACTTGCCCGACCGTTTTTTTTCTTCTGGGTCTTGTTTGTAAAAGTGAACTTTATTTGTCATCCAAACTTGTTTGTGGCCCAATCAAGATACAACACATTTCTCTTTATAATTTTGTTGAACCACTTTTTAAAACCCAAGCATACGAACAACTAGCGAAGGAACCTTAGCTTAGTTACTCCCACCCGCAACTAGCGAAGAAACCTTAGCTTAGATACCCCACTCTCAACTAGGAAACAAACCCCAGCACAGCTGCTCCTCTCTATCCAAGTTATGGCAGCTATCTCTGTCAATCTCTAGACCTCTTTGTCTTAGTTTGAAAAGAATGGTTTCAGACGTCTATTTCTATTTGGCAAAAAAGTAGAAGGGAACGTTTAGACATCTATTTGTGAATGATATAAGAAGAAGAAGTACCCGTCTATTGCATTTTATGTGACACTCTTTCGTCTTAGTCTATTCCCAAAAGAATGATATCTTTCTATATTTTGAAATTTTTTTACTTTAAACTTCCCATTTTACCTAAGTAACATGCTTTTGTAGCCACACAAATATCATGGCATGTTTAAGATCACAAGTTCCAAAATTCTGTCTTTTTTTCTTAAACTTCGTGCCTAATCAAACGGAGGAAGTACTATGTTTTGTTCGTCGAACTATCAGAAAGTTTATAATACTTGGTTTTCTGTGAACAACAGATGAGACAGTTTTTTTTATTCTTGACACTGGTGGGACGTGAAGCGGTTCTGAGTTTCAGGTCAGTATATGGTAGTTCAAGGTACTCGCAGTTGGAGAAGTACATAATACTCATGAGTTATCTATGATCTATGTTTGTAAAATGGAAACACTTCACCGAAGTACTTGGTCTGCCACTTGAGGGGAAGTTCTTGGGAAGTGCAAACATGGTTAACTCTGGCAAACGATAATATAGAGAAGTTTTCTGGAAGACAAAGCAGATTTGAGTAGTTATTTTGAAGTGCTTGAGGTGTTTTTAAAGTTTGAAGAACGTTTTTCTAAAGAAACAGAACCAACAGACACATTGAACATGTCCAATCACCCCTGAAACTCCTAAGAAGGTGGCACTCTTACATTGTGTTATCTGAGATACTATTCTAAATGCAGATAATATGAGGAAAAGGAGATGCATCGTAGTATGCTGGGTTGGCGAAAGGCATGAGAAAGATATGGACCATCTGTTGCAAGGTTGCATCTTTACTCCTTTTTTTATAAGGATCATCTGAATCTTTACTTTAGCTATAAAAGTCTAAGTTTAGTCCCGATACAACATAGCATAGACATTACCCAGTACAGTGATGGATGCTGCAGCAAGCCAGGAGGTGGAAAGTGTAAAGAAAGTAGAAAAGATAGCTTTAGATATAAGGATTGTTCAAGGCCATATGAAGAGACTATACACATCCTCAACCAATGTGGGACTTAACACCCTATGTATACCCAGATTTGGATATTCGGAGCAGGGATAACATATAATAGGGGCTTAACATTGGGTAATAAAACACTAGGAATGTCTGGTTTTGATACGATGTCAAGTGAAACAACCTTGGACCTAACTTAAGCCCAAAAACTAACTTATGAGGTAAAGACTGTTTAAGACAGTATAAAGAGACTACATTCCATACCATCAACCAATGGGACTTGGACAGAAAGCGTGAAAGCAAGGAAGATGTTTTATTGAAGATAGTCACTGATGTGCCTGTTTTGGACGATTTGATGAGAGAATTATACTATTAGATGTAAAATCTACATGTATAGATAATACCATCTTGGTATGAGATTGAATGAAAATGATATCAACTTATAGAAGAAGATTTAGTTTCTATTCAATAAAAAGGAGAAAACACAGGCCAGATACACATTGACAACCCCTTAAAACGTTGCTCTATTTTTCATTTAGACAGCTCTTTTTCATGGATGGCTTAAACTTGGCCCTTCCAGGGAGTTCTTCTTTCCTTCAAACCATACAAATTTGAACCCCATAATCCTGTTTCTTCTTCTTCTTACGTATTCAAACACCATAAACAGTCCCTTTTTTTTTATCAGGTTATTAAGAAGAAATGGCCATTTTTTCAAAGCTATACCAGATTCAAACGCCATTTTTTTAAAACTCATACCGGATTTTCTTCGTCTTCTTCTTTCTTATTTATTCAAACCCACACCAGATTTGTCTTCTTCTTTCTTATTTATTCAAAAGCCATTTTTTAAAGCTTATACCAATTCAAACACCATAATAGCCTTTTTTTAATAAAGAAAAAGAGCGTCTTTTGCTGTTAGCAAGAATCTTTGATGGAATATGTCCCTAACTAAGCTGCTGGCAGGAAAAACAGAAACAAAAACAAAAGTGAAGTCCTCTTTTTTACTTGACATTGCAGAGTAGAGGATATGTTCTAGGTTCTACATTTTTTCATATAAGGTTTAGTCTTTTTTCCGTTAGAAAGAGTCTCTGGCGCTGTACTACCCTGGCTAAGCTGCTGGAAGGAAAATCAGAAACAAAAACAAAAATGGATGCCTCTTTTTTATTATACACAACTACTTTTAATCATACTCTAATTCATGATTTATCGTGATTTTTCTATTTTATATTTTGTATTTTGTCTGCATCTGATAATTGAGATTAGGAGAAGCACAACTAGGAAGCATAGATTATAAACTTCAGTCATATGATGATGAGTCCTTCCTGCAGAAGCAAATTTAGAGACTTGACTGCAGAAGCAAATTTAGAGACTTGACCTCAAATCTCTCACGTCAACTGTAAAAGAGTTCTCTAATCAGCTAGTATCATGAAATTTGATTTTTAGCTGTTCATCAATCATCAAGTGTGCAGGCATCCTGTACCTTAAATTCTTTAGTTGTGAAACGAGAGTTAGACTAGCTAGGCATGTCGTCCACAGTCGCATATCATTCTTGTTGTATTTTATCTCATCCTCATGAATTTCTAATTTTTTTGAGGGAGTGGGGTTTGGCATTATCATTCTCTTTCTAATTCTTTTAATGTGGCTGAACTACATAGTACAGGCGCATCTAAACTTCTAATAACCATGTCAGATTTGCTGGGTCAAGGGAGCCTTGAATCATCTATTATCCTGAGCTTGATATTTAGCAATAGCTTTTTTCTTTTTAATCGTTTTGGTGTTTCATCAGGAATCCGTGCTTCTAAACTACTTGAAGTAGTGAAAGTTACCCTAGGGGAAATAGACATGTTATCCAACTGTGGTGTCAATCTTTACGTTCTTCATTCTTCTCGTCTTAAAGAATTCCTCCTTTTCTTCGGATGGGATTTGTCATTGCCAACTTTTTGGTTTTTGTTTACTTGATCTTGTAAGAGGCCACATAATACATGGACTACTAACTTCAAAATAACCCATATATAGGTATGTTTGATAATGTGCTGAGCGATTTACTGTGGGCCAAGGCTATTCTTTTAACCTCCACAACAGTAGCAACAGCAGGACTCACCATTCAGGTCCCGCTAGCTGCAATCGTGGATACACTGACAGGAAATGCACCCCCTATCTTGGATTACATCGGAGCTGCAGCTGTTATGGTTGGTTTTGCAGGCATTAACATCCCTTCAGACGCATGTTCAGTACCAGAAGAAGCAAGCATTGAACTTGAAAATGGGAAAATCCAGTCCACAGAACAAGATCACCGATCACCAAGGTAGACTAGCTCTTTTGCTCAATGGTGACGGGTTTGTCTGGTGGCAGTAGTTTAGATGTATCTTATGTTAATCTTGCTCAATGTTACAGAAGGGAACTTAACGTATTCTTTGTTTTCTTTCCCGAGCATGTTCGAAGCTCAATGACACCCACAATGTTAGGTTGGTTCGCTCCAAAAGTATAGGTGTGTCCGGTCTTTTGCTGTCTTGTGCAGATATAACAATCCAAACCCCAAAATTTTATACTTATATAATGTGTATAAGACTATACATCAAGTGAGAATTATCTCTTTCAATTTTCATTTTGCAGATGAAAGCTCCGAAATACACTTCTTTTTCAAACTTGGATACATGACTTCCCACGTGCAGGAAGGATCGATTATTTGAATCCTTTTGTTTTTTTTTCCTGGAAAATCCAAACTTTTAAGTGACTGAGTTGACTGTAACATTACCTTATCTGCCTCTCTCCACCTAATGTCACAAACTTGAGTTCTAGGGGCGTTCAGAATTGGGTAAAACCGAATTGTTGAAAAAAGATTCAATAATTTAGTTAAATTTTCGGTTGTAATTTTTGTAATTTTGATAATTCGGTTCGGTTTTTGGTTTTGTACCAAAAAGTTACTGAACAAAAACATATATAAATATATACTTAACTGTTAAATTCATATATTATACTAATGATTTTTAAAAATCTTAATCCGGGAAATGTTATATGCAAGTATTACTTCTTTTTATCTTTTAGTTCTTCGTTTTTCATCACAGTTTGTAAATGAGAGAATGGATCTAACAAGAAAATAGCAACTGCAAAGGACAACCTCCGAAATAAGTATTGCTTTGTAACGATTTGAATGCAATGAAAAAGCAAGTAGAACTTACAAGTATTTCTTTCGCGGACAAACTTCTTAACCTGTCTAGTAAACAAGTATTAAGTTTTATATGTAAGAAGTGAATTTCTCATTGACAAACTACACACACTTTTAAATTTCTTTTCTCATTTCATATCCTTTAATGTATTATCTGGTTAACCAGCTTGTTTCCTTAAAATAGTCCTGACCCATAAAGTATTTAATCAATCCTTTTTGTTTTCTCTTCTGTCATAATATACCATTGTATATTTGGCAAATATTAAAGCTCAAGTTTTAATAAATTTTCACCAAACTTCACAACAATATCATTAGAAACTGAAAGGCAAGGTAGGATCTATCGAACACTCCAACAAAAGACAAAAAGGAAAGTCGAACCAAACTTAATCAAAGAAGACGCAAACAACGTGAATGAATATCTCACTCAACTTTTTATCTGTAGTGCTCACATTCTTAGGTCGCAGTTCATATTATCACAAATCCATTGTTGCCCTGTTTTTCGGGTTCTCCTCCACTTTCTGAATCTACGTGGGAGTCGACTACTTATGCACACTCAGAAGCGCATGGTCTTGCAAAAGGTTCTTATTCAGTTAATAAAGTCCAAAAAGCGTACAAGATACGGATCTCTTTCAAGGAACAATCTTAGATAGGAATCAATAATCCGAGATACCTACTACTAAACAGCCTAAATGCCTAGGCTCACAATTCTCATCAGATAATTGGATATTACTTATCCAGCAGATGTGAAAATATTAAGAATTGACAAACATTTTTGTCATTAGTTCAAAGCAGCAGTTGTGTGTCCATATCTTTGCATAACTCTCTTAGTTGCTAAAGCAGCAGCCTCACTCGCACGCAATGTTCCAGTTGCCATGATTGCAGCAAATTCACGGGTGATTTCCTCTTGTACCTTGCTTCGTGAGTCCCCCAGAGGATCCCTCACAGCAGTATTAGCAGGTGTCTTCTCTTGCTCTCCCACAGGTTTTTCTTCACGTTTGGCAGGCTTCACTACTGATCCAGATTTATCCTCTCCGACTTGGCTCTTTCCACCAGAAACCATCGGCTGGGAAGCAGAAGCAACAGTAGATGGTCTGAACTGGGGTGCTTGAGGAACTGCGTTAGCCCTCAATGTTGACTCCAGTTGTTGTATCATGGGCACTGCATCAAGATGATAATGCATGGAGTAAGCTTAAAAACTGAACATTTTAAACAAAAATTTTCCTCCAGAAATTACTTTCAATACACAGAGCAGCAATGTACATAGTTTCTTTGACAAGTGCAATTTTTTGCATATAAACCAAGCAAAAGTAATTGATGGGGAAAGTTACAACTAAAATGGGTGAGGCTGAAATACTGTTACATAGCTCAAATGTCATTTCAAGTATATCGCTATTACTACCAAAGAGGGAGATGGTTTGCACTATTTTGAATATATAAGAACTCTTAAGTTATGGAGGCCGCCAAAACACATGACTTAAAGTTTGTCCGAGAAAGCATCACATAACACGCACAACACTTCACAGAACTAATGACGAAAGTAAGGCGCATTTACACACAAGATGAGGCATCTTTCCTGAAAATTCTGGATGTGACAAAGACAAAAGGAAACCAACACAGAACAGCAAAATTTTACAATATGTAAAAGACAAAAGGTAACCAACACAGAACTTCATGTTTCACTAAGATCAGGTATTTACGTCAATCAGAAATGTCGTACAGAGGTTCAATACAGAAAGTGCAAAGAACAACTTACTTATAAGGGCACCCATTGGGCTGTTCATAACCTCGTTAGGAAGATTCAAAATATCATCTGGAATGGTTGCACCGACCAAAAATTGAGCAACCTCATTGCTGAAATTGTTGCAGTTATGGGTTAGCAAACTATATGTCTCTGCAGTATACCGAGGGCTTATCTCTTGTAAATACATTTCAAAGACATCCTTTGGTACGTGTGTGACACCAAGGTCTACAACTCGAATAGGAGTCCCATATGGAGTCGTCCCAGCTGGAGCATGTTGTATACCACCTCCAAAATAATATTCATGACCATAAACCACCACTCCTGTGTGCCTACAGGATAGATACACAAAGATCTGAAATAAAGGAGATAGAAAGACAATTCACACTACTGCTATGACAGGCACGAACGAACTACTCATTAGGTGAGAACTACAGCAGAGGTAAGACCTCCATGAAATTGGACAGAAAAACACAAAGAAAGTTTATCATCCCTGCACCAATATGTTTAGACGCAACTTAATATAAGATCAGGCTATGGAAGACAGTTCTGCTGGCTTTGATGCACCAAAGCAGGAAAGCTTTACCTCATAGAGAAAAGTAACTCTTAAAGACTAGTGGATTTAGAAAAATATGAGAAAACATGCAAATGTCACCTAGCTTACATGTTCTCAAGTTATGCTCTTAAAGAGTCGACAAGGCATAAGTTAAGTGGCAAGCAGTGACCCAATTGACATAAGAGTCAATCTCCTCTATGTAATAGGATTTTAGTTGAACTTATTAATCAGAGAGCAGAATTTGGTTTCAATATATCCAAATTACCCCCATCCCCTGCGTCATCACTCAAAAGACAATATATCCCAATTAACCCCATCCAATCATCACTCAAAAGAAAAGAATGCCCTTCAGATACTATGCAACATACCATATTCCTTCAATAGCTTTCCCCAAAAATGTAGTAGACAACTGGCGAGCTAAACCTTGGCTCAAGTCATAGACGTTCAAGGAGACCTTGTGACCCTCCTGCAACAATCAAAGTTATGTTTGTAAGTAAATGTCTCTATGCACAAAGTCTAATGAAGGAACTAATATTAGATTGATTATAACTGGCATATGAAATAAGGTTAATAATACCTCAGCCATCTCAAACAGTCCAATAAAAAGGCTTTCTTAGGTAGACTGCAAAGTAAAACTCAGTGAGCTGAAAAGATGACCTGGAATATTCACAACCGAGGAGAACATTAGAGAAAACAAAGGTCTAAAAAGGGAAATAGCGATGAACCGGTTAAAGCAGATATTCAGAAGCGGCTTATCTTGGAAAACAAAAGCTTAGACGAATAAGAATACACATGACAACAATCAGACGCATGACAACAATCAAAAGCACATATAATAGTCACATCTAACAATTTTACCATCCTCATCGATCAATAATAGACTACAGCATGCAGCTTAACATCACCCCAAATAAATCATAGTGAAATGCAGGGTAATATTAACCAGTGAGATGCATATTCTTCCCCAATCATAATCTTCAAACACCTTTGAAGCACAAAATTCAACCCTACAAAAGTTGCAACCTTGGAAATATCAAAAAGCAGAAAGGTGAAACTGATCCCTGATAGAGATTGAATTAGTCTTCTCTTATTTTAGTAGGCGCTTGGACATAAGAATTGTAAAATTCCAAAAAAAGAAAGTGAAAAAAAATTTCAAGTGAAAATGATATTTGAAAATTAAAGTTGTGTTTGGACATGAATTTAATTTTGGGTTGTTTTTGAAGTTTTGTGAGTGATCCGAATGAAAATTTTGAAAAACAGTATTTTGGAGTTTTTCAAATTTTCGAAAATTTTCAAAATTCATCTTCAAGTGAAAATTGAAAATTTTATGGTCAAATCCTGATTTCGAAAAGAAAGTGAAAAATTTTCGGAAAAAATGAAATTTTTTTAATGTCTAAACGAGCTCTTAGATGACACCATTATTATTTGAACATTCAAATAGTTCACTGTTTCAATCATTCTGACTATTCTTAGTTATAAAAGGTTGTGCGGTCACCACAATTCTACTTACTTTGACGGCATTTTGGTAAGCTTATAAGTTGATCAAACTAGCTCATAAGCACATCAAACTTGCTTGGCTATGCATTTGGTAACATCAAAAGTGCTTATAAGCCAAGATCAACCAAAAGTCATAAATTGGCTTTCTCCAAACTAATAGTAACTTACTAACTTTTAAGCCCATTTGGTTTGACAACTCTTTTTGACTATTTTGTCCTAGTATCTTTTGTCTACGTAATCTTGACCTGAGACGAATTTAAAAGGAGAATCGTGATCAATGAAAATTCATATAGCCGACCCAACTTTTATTGTTGTTGCATGTATATTTTGTGAACCCCAAAATAGCCTTCCAAAACACCCCTGGCACTTCTTCATTCCATTTCCGTTTTTCTCTGTTTAAATTAATATTTTTCATAAATAACTTTAGTAGCATTTTAGTCAGTTTACCAAAAGCCTATTATCAATTTCAATACATAACTGCCTTTTTGTAAAATCAGTTCTAGCACTTAAAAGTGAAGTTATAGCAAATTGATGCTTATCAGCTACTTCCAATTAGTTAAGCCAGGCATTTATGTCCAAAAGAAAAAATAAATGAAGAATACATGTCTTAATTCACACACAAAAAGAGTTAGATGTTGTCTCCGATTTTTTTTTTTTTTTTTTTTGGATCAGGGCAATAGCATCCAGTTAAAAAGCACCACGAACTAACCGATACAATTTATCCGGATTGTCAAATCAATGTTGCAACAAAGTTTTTTGAGGAAATGCTTGCTTTTAACATGGCAGAAGCAGAAGAATATTCGACGGGAAAAAAGTAGACAAAAGAATAATTCGGCGATTTTAGTTTGAAATCGCAATTAGAAAAAAGAGAACCCTAATCTGGTACCAATTTCCACAATTAAGCTCTACTTTGGGGGAAGAGAGGGAAAATCTTTTACACAATAACCTTCAGACACACCCATACAAATATCAATATCAAGGAACCGTAGAACAAAACAAACAAAACCCTAAAAATATCAGAATTTAGATTAATTACCTGAGAAGAGGGAAATCTAAGGAAGCTTGCAGAGAGAGAGAGAGAGAGAGAGGAAAGTTATGCTCTCTTTAGCGACCAAAAATAGAGAAGAGACTTTTTTTCTTTCTGTACTAACAGACCAAATTCCAGAGACATTGGGACTTCTTATATTAGTAGTCAAAGGCTCTGAGTCCATGCCTTCTAGAAACTACTACCCACTATTATTATGACACGTGTCTCGCAAGTCGGCTGACGCGCTTGGCCAACAAAAGATCAACCGTAAGCGCCCCCGATTCTCATTAATGGGCTCTAGTTTAAATTAAGGCCAACTACATTTGCGGTCTCTTATTTTGGCACCAAAATCCATTTAAACACCTTCACTTATATTTTGTTTGGTCAAGCTTTAAAATTAGCTTATTTTGAGAAGTACTTTATTTTAAATGTATTTTTTTAAAAGTACTTTTGGTAAGAAATAATTAAATATATTTGAAAAATACTTTTGAATAGTAATTAATATTTGACCAAACTTTTAAAAAGTACTTCTAAGTATATTTTTCGTTAAAAAAAACACTTTTAGAGAGAAGTTATTTTTTCCGCTTCTGCTTAATAACATTTTTTTTTTCCGCCAAACATTCCAACTTTAGAACAAAAACACTAAAAAAAAAATACTTTTGTCTTGGAGAAGCTTGGCCTATCAGGGTATTAGTAATGTTTCATTTACACACTCCAATTACATTTCAATTGTTTCACTTAAACACAATTTTTACAATTCTAAACAAGCTTAAGTGCGTAAATGCTACTTGCCACTGACATGACAATTAACACCACTAACAAAAAGAAAAGTCAGCAAAGGGAAAAAATGGGAAGAAGAATCTTTTTTTTTTTTTTTTCCATTTTTTCGTTTTCTTTCTCGTTTACCATTTCTTTTACTTAAGCCGTTGATCATATTATCAGAAATTTTCATGGCCTGCTACAAAATTCCATCAGTAATTGCAAAACCCATTTCTCACTTCTCCCCCAGAGTGCCACCCCTTAAACACTTTGAGAAAACAAAACCAGATCTGAATTCAAATTCAAGAACAGAACTGCCCGTGGAAACTCCAATAACCACATCAACCATCTATCGGTCAAAATCAACCAACTCACATCTATGAAAGTCGAGAATAAAATTAAATGGGAATAAAAACAGAATAAGATAACCTCCAAATTCTTCAATTCGAAATTTAAGGTTTCGAACTCAAGTGGGTGTGTTCATAGAGCTTTTAAGTTTCAGCTTTAATCTTTAACTAATATTATCAACAACAATATATAATTTCTAGGTCGTGACGACCTTCTAATTGTTCGTGACACACCACAAATCTGAAATTCTTCAAGTTCAAGACAAGCTCTCAAGCTCTTGAACCATCGTTTGTGAGGAGAAGAATCAGAGGACTATAGCTCTTTAGATTTGAGATATTCTACAGACTGTAAATCACTTGAAATTGAATATAAAACTTGTCATTATATTTCTTGTCTTGGTTATTATTTTTCAGGAATGAAATTTAGTTGTTATAAATTTTGGCACGTTCGGTGGGACGATCCCTACCTCTCATCTCTTGTCAACTCTCAACATTCGGCATCATTAAGATGGTTCCAAAAAAGATCAACCCAAAAGTTGCTGACTCTAAGTTTTCTTTGACGTTGAAAGTATCCTGACCGCTACTATAGGGAGTCTTGGGCCCTCACACAAAGCAAGACAAACATTTTGGGACAACAAGCACTCAATGTCGTCTACTCCAATGCATGTTTTGAGATCTTCATCATCCGGAGAAGAAAGCTCCTTCGCTAGCCAATCAGAAGGAGGAGATAATATCACTGAAGTTGTGGAGAAGGCTTTTTCTCAACTTACTTTATACAATACCAAGAGTCCGCTTACCCAACCTGATAATGGAGTTTTAAGTTTGGATCTACGCCAATCTCGCTACATGACATGTTCCAAATTGAGTTCAATCTATGGGAAGATCCCGATTACTCTTCATCATCTCCAATAATCATAGAGACAATGATGACTAACACTTCGACAACGGAGGAGCAACTCGCAAATCTGAGAAAGGATATTGAGGGCTTAACAAAGTATGCTCAAGATCAAGATGTCTGTATCGCAAAATTGACAGGCATAGTTGAAAGCACGATGGATGGAGAATCAAGACATATACCTGGAAAGCTCCTCGAAGTCCACGAGAAGGTTGATCCTCCAACAAAACAAGTTTCATCTGCCAAACCCATCGATTGAAAGAATTCATCATGGGAGCTATCAAGGATAAGTATGAGGTCACCGCAAAGTCTTCTCTCACGTACGCAAAGCCGTATATTGCAAGAATCGATAGCTTGAAGATGTCTGTTGGCTACCAACCTTCCAAATTTCAGCAGTTCGACGGCAAGGGAAACCCAAAGTAACATATGGCGCACTTTGTTGAGACATGAAACAATGCAAGACTTATGGAGATTACCTTGTCAAGCAGTTCGTCCACTCACTATAGGGGAATGCTTTTGATTGGTACACCGATCTCGAGGCTGGATCCATTGATAGTTGGGATCAACTGGAGTAAGAGTTTCTCAACCGCTTTTATAGCACAAGGCATACTGAGACCATGGTGGAACTTACGCAACACTCGCCAACGAAAAGATGAACCAATTATCGACTTTATCAGTCGATGGAGGAATGCAAGCCTCAACCGTAAAGATAGGCTATGCGAAGCTTCTCGCATAGAGATGTGCATCTAAGGAATGCATTGGGGACTTTGTTACATCTTGAAAGGAAGTAAGCCTAGGACATTTGAAGAACTTGCCACCAGTTCTCATGATATGGAGTTGAGCATAGCCTCTACGGGAAATGAAGGGCTGCCTATCTACAAACCTCGCGAAGGAAGGGACAGAGAAGAGGTCAAGAAATGGAGCAAACTCGTACCAAAAGATGAAAGAAAAGAATCCATGAATGACAATGCTCTCCTGTGAAGTTTACTACGAAGGTGAGCAAGAAGCAGAGAATGAAAACAACTTCCTCTCAAGACAATGCAAATCGAAAGTTGACTTTCAAGGAGATGCAAGAAAAGGAGTACCCGTTTCTAGACTCTGATGTGCCTGCAATATTTGAAGAACTCCTCGAGCTAAAGCTTATTGAGCTGCAAGATATGAAGCGGTTAGATGAAGCTGAAAAAATCAATGACCCGAATTACTGCAAATACCATCGGCTTATAGGTCACCCTCTTGAGAAGTGCTTGGTCTTCAAGGACAAAGTTATGGATTTGGCTCGTCAAAAGAAAATTGAGCTTGAAGATGAAAAGGCGAGCACAAACCATGTGTCTATTGCCTTTGGCTCATTTGATCCAACTGAGATATGCACCTGTAAAGGAATAAAGATGAAGAATTGTTGGAGGATGACAAAGTCCAAGTTGATCAACCTGATGAAGAAGGTTGGACCCTGGTGACTCGTCAAAGACGCCGTAAATTGAGTCCGCAAAAAAGATCCACTAAGCAACCTACAAGGAATAAGATGGTAAGAATACCGAAGAAGCAATAAATGGTTAAGCACCCAAAGAAGGTAAAGATAGAGACACACCATCACCAAAAGCCACGCCACCCGGTGACTTTGGGAGAATTCTAGCCGAGTTGGTTTCGCATGAGGATTTCTGATGACAATGGGAAAGGCCTTATTGTAATGCTGATAAAGAAGAAGAGGAAAAGAATGAAGTCATATCAACACTGTCTCCATCACCATATAGAAGTCTTATCGAGTCCTCCTTCCAAGAAGCAGATGTTTGTAATGCAAAAAACACCTTCACTAAAGACGATCTCCTACTTGGTGAGATATCACACAATCGCCCTTTGTTTATGGTAGGTTATGTGCTTGAGCGGAGGATAAATAGAATCTTGATAGATGACGGATCTGGATTTAATATTCTTCCTATTCTCACAATGAAAGAACTCGGCATCTCAACTAAAGAACTTTCTGAAATCCGTATGATGATTCATGGATTCAATCAAGGGGGCCAAAGGGCCATAGGTGCTATCAAATTGGAAATCACCATGGGAGATATGCGATCAAGTGCATGGATGCATGTAATTGACGCAAAGGCTTCATACAATTTGTTGCTTGGTAGGCCGTGGATACACGAGAACAAAGTTGTCCCATCAACTTACTACCAAAGTTCGAAGTATAATAAAGATGGAGTCAAAAAGAAGACAGTTGCTAATGATAAGTCGTTCGCTGAAGCCGAGACATACTTCGCTGATGCAAAGTTCTACTTGAAGAACTACATTGTGAAGGGAGTAAAAGTTGATGACATCAGAAGTCCAAAGGTGATAATATCGCGTCCAATGATAATATTGAGTCCAAAAGGGCTAAAGTAGCTTTTGGTGAAGATAAAGTTACAATAGAAACATACCAAGTTCCGAAAGCTCACAAAATGAATGATGCAACTTTAGGCAAGAAACTAGCTCCTTTTTCCACTACATCCCAAAAAAGAAAAAAGATGAGGAGAATCATCAAGCCTCTAAAAAGATGCGCTAAAAGAATTAAACCTTCCTATCAAGCATATTGATACCATAAAGTTGTCTTCAAAGCTACTCGAAAAGCTTCTGGCCTCTAACATGCCTCAGAATTAGGCACTCTTCACAATGTGCACAAGTAAGGTTTTGATCTGAATTCTTATAAGTCATCTGCAAGGGCTGGATATGATGCCAAAGAACCATCTAAGCTAGGGAAACTCCACATGAAGCTACTAGGAAAGCAAACATGATGGAGGATAAGGAGTATGTGGTGAAGCAATCACGTGAGGGTCTGAGTTACAAACAACCCCCACCAGTTCGCATCTCCATGAGAAGAGAAAGTAGTAACTATATCACGATAGAAGATGAACCCGTTGATCCTAATAAAAGGCCTTCTGTCTTTGATCGACTTGGAGAACCAATTACAAGAAATTCTGTATTCGAGAGGTTGGGGGCCGTTGAAAAGGAAGAAGAACAAGTCACAAAGAAATTATAGAAAAATAAGAAGATGTGTCATCTAGAGTCCAAAGTATCTCAAAGAGTGTCAAAGTCTGGTCACTTGCAGAATGAGGTGACAATAAAAACTTCTGATTTCATGTGGAGAGGTACTCAAAATGGAGACTCACACAGTGGTCCACACTAGAGAGCGTGACGATGATGAAGAAAGTGTAAGATCTTCATATCACAATACTAAAAATGAGGAGCAATACGCTTCCTTAAGAAGGTCGACAAAAATTTTGGAGACGCCTCTTGGTGTGGCCATATATCTTTCAATGATGATGATCCCCGGAAGACGAAGATGCTAAGGATGCTCCACCGGAACTAGAAGAAGGAATTAAAATGACAGTTGATGCATTGAAAGAAGTCAACCTTGGCATCGAGGAAGACTCCAGTCCTACCTATGTAAGTGCTCTACTAACCGCAGATGAAGAAAGCACTTATGTGGAGCTACTCAAAGAATATAGATATGTCTTTGATTGGAGCTACAAAGAGATGCCTGGTTTTGATCCTAAAGTAGCAGTTCATCATCTCGCGATCAAGAAAGGATCTCGTCCTGTTAATCAAGCCCAAAGACGCTTGAGGCTAGAATTGATCTCATCAATCGAAGCTGATGTCAATAAACTCATTGTAGCTGGTTTCATTCGGGAGGTTAAATATCCTACATGGTTCTCAAGAATTGATTATGTGAAGAAGAAGAATGGCCAAATTCGAGTTTGTATCAATTTTAGAGACCTCAATAATGCATGACCTAAGGACGAATTTTTTCTCCCCATCCCAGAGCTTATGATTGATGCCCACCGTATACGAGACGATGTCTTTCATGGACGGATCATCTGGCTAGAATCAAATACGTATGGCGCTGAAAGACGAAGAGCTTACTGCATTTCGCACTCTTAAAGGCATTTACTGCTATAAAGTAATTCCTTTTGGCTTAAAGAATGCTGGCGCCACATATCAAAGGAAAATGTAGAATATCTTTGACGACATCCTGCACAAGAATGTGGAATGTTATGTGGACGATTTAGTGCTGAAATCAAGAAAAAAAAGGAGACCACTTGTAAGATTTAAGAATGGTGTTCGAACAACTCCAGAGATATCAACTTAGAATGAACCCGTTGAAATGTGCATTTGGAGTTACTTTTTCGAAAATTCCTTGGCTTCATTGTTCGACATCGAGGGATTAAGATAGATCAAGCCAACGTTGATGCAATCTTAAAGATGCCTGAGCCCATAAATATACATACATTAAAAGTCTACAATGAAAATTGGCGTATCTTAGAAGATTCATCTCAAATCTAGCGGGGAAGTGCCAAACTTTTAGCCGTCTCATGAAGAAGGGTGTACCTTTTAAATGGGACTAAGCTTGTAACAATGCATTCCAAAGCATCAAATCCTACTTGATGAAACCTCCAGTTCTGTCAGCCCCTATACCTGGAAAGCCATTGATTCTATATATTGCGGCCCAAGAAAGGTTAGTTGGAGCCCTTTTGGCCCAAGAAAATGGTGAAAGTAAAGAAAATTCCCTCTACTACTTGAGTAGGATGATGACCCCTAAATGAGCTGAAGTATTCTCCGATTGAAAATTTGTGTTTGGCATTGGTTTTTGAAATTCAAAAGTTGAAGCACTACTTTCAAGCTCATGTCATATGTCTTATCTCAAACAAAAACCCTATCAAGTTTGTTATGTCAAAACCCGTCCTCAATGATCGATTAGCAAGGTGGTACCTCCAATTTCAACAATTCGAGATTGTGTACATCCCACAAAAAACTCTGAAGGGATAGGGTTTGGCAGATTTCTTGGCAGATCATCCAGTACCTGATGATTGGGAGTTGACTGATGAACTATCTGCTGAGGATGTAATGGTCATCTAAGTGCAACTACCTTGGAAAAAGTATTTTGATGGTGTCAAACATCATGAAAGAGCTGGTGCATGTGTCATGTTTGTCATTTCTCAAGGAGAGGTCTTGCGATATTCCTTCACCTTAATGCAATATTGCTCCAATAATGTTGTGGAACATCAAGACTCATACTTGGGCTTGAAATGACCATTGATATGAGGCAACTCCAATTACATATTTTTGGAGACTCCGAGTTAGTGATCAATCAATTTCTAGGTAGCTACGAGGTTAAAAAGCCAGAAATGCGTCCTTATCATGATTATCCGCAGAAATTGATCGAATGGCTTGGCAATGTAACTCTTCAGCATGTGCCAAGGAAGGAAAACAAGAAATTCGACGCCTTAGCTGCTCTAGCTCCGACATTGACTCTGCCCCGCCAGACACAAATCACTATCTGCCAAAAATGGATAGTACGGAACGAGGATGAAGAAAGCAAGCTTGAGCATTTGGTAGCCATATCTGAAGCTGAGAAGATTGGTTGGCGACAAACTATGATCGACTACTTATATTATGGGATACTTCCAGATGATCCAAGAAGAAAGACCAAAATTCGTCGTCGTGCCCCTCGCTTCCTTTACTACAAAGATACTTTTTATCAAAGATTATTTGAGGGAGTTCTCTTGCATTGTTTAGGGGAATATGAAGCAACTCAAGCTATGAAAGAGGCACACTCTAGAGTTTATGGATCACATCAATCTGGGCCGAAGCTCCACTTCCACATTAAGAGGATGCATAGGTTATTACTGGCCGACAATGGTGAAAGATTGCATAAATTATGCCCGAAGATGTAAGGCTTGGCAGTTTCACGCAACTTTTATGCACCAACCACCTGAAATGTTACACCTTACTGTTGCATCTTGGCCATTTGACGCTTGGGGATTAGATATTGTTGGACCACTTCCAAAATCTTTTGGAGGGCAACTATACATCTTGGCTGCAACTGATTGCTTCTCAAAATGGGCCGAGACCATCGCTCTCAAGGAAGTGAAGAAGGAGAATGTTGCAAACTTCATTCGAGTGAATATCATCTGTCATTTCAGCATTCCTAGTTATATAGTAACAGATAATGGCAAGTTGTTTGATAACAAATTGATGACCAAGATCTGTGACCTTTTTGGCTTCAAGCAAAGCAATTCATCAATGTATTATGCTGCTGCAAATGCACTAGCTGAAGCATTTAACAAGACACTTTGCAACTTGTTAAAGAAGGTCGTCTCCAAGTTTGAAAGAGATTGGCATGACAGAACGGAAGAAGCTTTGTGGGCATCAGTGGCGTACGCAGGATTTTTCATAAGCTGTGTCACTATTTAAAAGAGCGAACAGTTGAATAAAATATTGTAATATATATATATCATATCATAAAAAGACAACTTAAAAAATATATTAGCAAAACACAATTCAAGTACATTACTACAATTCTCCTCGACGAGTTTTCATGTTTTAAAATGTATCCATAATAGCCTCATTAAAATATTACTAAATACTTCTTTTTCTATATAAGGCACCAAACAACCACTCACAAGCTCATCATCCATTCGATTTCGTAAATCAGACTTAATCGACTTCATTGCTGAGAAAGCTCTTTCAACCGTAGTCGTAGCAACTGGAAAAAGTAAAGCAAATTTCACTAGCCGGAACACAATAGGATAAGTCCCATGCTTCTTTGTCTCTACTAGTTTCTTAGAAAGATCACCAAGTCCCTTAAGATTGGAAAACCTTTTGTCATGATCTCGAACATCAACAACGTAATTCTCAAGCTGAAAATGAAGGTCGACTGTAGAATATTTATTAAAATCATCAGGGTATAGCGTAGCTAATCTCAATATCTTTTCAATGTCAAAACTTGAAAAAGAGTTAACTGGGTTCAAGCAAGCAACTCCAAGAAGCAATTCAGTTGTCACCTCATCAAAGTGGTTATTGAGTTCTTGAAATTGCCAATCAATAATTTTACAAAATACTACAACATGGTAGTGATGTAAATTATTGTACTCTGCAACTCTACAATGTGATCTTCCAAGGATAACACAAGGCTCATCAAAGTTAGGTATCAATATGTCATATTTGATGCAAAACTTAGATACCTCATCAATAAGTGAATCCCAAACATCCTCTCTTAGACGTTGCAACCGATCTTTTGCCACTCTAACAAGTATCATAGCATTTGCAATATCTTGCTCCTTCTTTTGAAAGGCAACATTAAGCTCATTTGTGATTGCTAAAATTGTGCGCATAAAATGCAACATGAAGACAACTTCAAATGTTAAACATGCTTTAAGGTATCCCTTTGCCTAACACTTTTCTTCAAAACGTGCATTAACAGCAATAGCATCAAGTACATCAATGATAGTCAAACATAAGAATAAAATTGTTAAAGGATTTGTAGTGAGTGCCTCATCAAGTATCATCAACTCTAGCAAGACCTAATTCTTGATTTAAGCCCCTCCCAGTTTCAAGCTCACCTTTACGTAATGCTTCTTCAATTTCTTCTGCTTGAGATTCACGAAGTTCATCTCTACGCTTGAAAGAAGATCCCACCATATTTAATATATCAAAAACAACCAATAAAAGTTCTTGCACTTCATCACATCTTTTAGAAACCGCAACAAGAGTTAGTTGAAGTTGATGAGCAAAACAATGAATAGAATGAGCACATTTACTTTCTTTTTGCATCAAGATTTTAAGCCCATTTATATCACCTTGCATATTACTTGCTCCATCATAACATTGTACACGTATGGAAGATGGACTTAAAGAGTGTTGAGCAAGTAAACCAACAATTCCATTCTTTAGAGACAAAGTAGTAGTTTCACGAACATGAACAATACTAATAAATCGCTCCATCACACTTCCCCTTCTATCAACATACCGCAAAACAATAGCCATTTGCTCCTTACATGACACATCACGAGATTCATCAACTAATATAGAAAAGTGATCATTATTTGAATCCTCAATGATATATTTAACTGTTCTCATCTTACATGCAGTAATAATATCCTTTTGAATGTATAGAGAAGTCAATTGATTATTCTTTGGAGCTTTTGTAAATGCATCGGCAACAAGATCACATCTTTTAGTATACCATCTAAGAAGTTCAATATAGTTACCTCTACTGAGAAATAATTCATCTTCATGATGCCCTCGAAATGATAATCCTTGGTGTAAAAGATGCCTTATCACATCAACCGCAACCTCTAAACGAATTCGATATTCTAGCTTTTGTTGCTCAGATTGTTTATCAAGTACACTTTGAATAGATTGTTTTTGTCTCATCAAATCTTTACTTTTCTTTCTTGATTGATTATGAATACTATTTGGTCCACTAATATGCATATCAAATCTATCCTTCTTGTTCCAACTTGTAAATCATACACTTGAAAATACATCTCCTCCCCCTTGATTGATGCATTCATCTTGAAACAAATAACAATAGAAACAAAAAGCTGCATCTTTTGTTACGCTATACTCCAACCAATCATACTCAAAAAACCATTAAGGATTAAAGCGATGCAATTTGCCATAAAATTTCCTTGAGGAAATTTGTGCTCTCGAGGTTGGAAAGCACCTCTTTGAAGATATGTTCGTTGTATTGCATCATGATCATTTGGATGATATTTCGAATTGCTAATCTTTCCCCAGGATCAACCTCTAAAGAGCACTTTATTGATGCTTTCCGACTCATTAGCCACTTCGTCCAAGTTAGATAAATCTTGAGATGTTGAACTTTATTTTGGAATTTTGAAAGTTGTAGGATAGTATCTCTTCATTATAATTTAATCTCAATCAAAATTCAAGTATCCACTTTATTCTTTAGATAAATCCTAAAGAAGTTCATTATAACAAGAAAATAGAAAGAAATAAACTAGTAGCGAATTTATACTACACACTCATATACTCTAATTTTGACATTTACAATCACATGAATCAGTCAAACTATGTTAACATGACCAGCACGACAATAACTTATAATTAACAATGTCATTAACCCCCAAAATCATTCCCAAAAAAAATCAATTATAAATTACCATCATAGATTCATAGTTCTAGACATAAAGAAAAAAAGAAGTAAAAGAACAAGCACATAATAAAAGATTATCATCGAAAGAGACAAAGAATTAGTACTAACCTGGTGCAATTTAGGTTCTTTGGAGTTTGAAAACTGAAAAGTTTGCAGCAGTCCTTTTTATATTAATTGAGGCAGTCCGTGTATTCTATTTGAGGTCAAAGAAACGGTATTAAATATTATTTCAAAAGGGTTTTAAATAATTTCTTTTACAATGGGTCAAGTAGTTTGTAAAGTGGTCAAACAATTTTTAGATACCCATACTTTTAGCAATAGGCCCGTAATTAGCAGCCACGTTTTCAAATTAAGTGAAACCGTCAAAAAATATTTTTGGAGCTAAGGGAGTTCGAACCATGACCTCTCACATCAAACCTAAAGCTGACAACCGATGGACTACTAAGCTGTTTCGATGGAAGTGGTGTCACTTTTAATCATTTTATCTGTAATTTTTGTTTTAATATATATAAGAATAAAAAATTTCGACGAAGCTATGTCCCGTAACACCACTTGGGTCCATGTAAATCCACCCCTGGTGGTCATATCAGATGACTCATTGCATGCCGACACAAGCAACTCCTTTATCTCTTGTTTAAGGAGTCGAAGCAGTTCTTCCTCTTGAGCGTCAAATACCATCCTTGTGACTCACTATCTAAGAGGGTCTTACTGAAGAAGAAAACACTCTTCTGCATCTTCTGGAGGCCCTTGATGAGAAAATACTAGAAGCTCAACAAAGTCTTGAATGTTATCAAGCTCGTCTTTCTCGTGCTTTCAACAAAATGGTTCGCTTCAGGACCTTCCAAGTTGGTGATCAAGTTCTTGCAGTAAGAAGACCCATTATCGCCTCTCGTAATTTTGGGAGAAAATTCACTTCGAAATGGGATGGTCCATATGTTGTGCAAGAAGCTTATTCAAGTGGAGCTTACAATCTAGTTGATGCAGTTGACATGAGAATTGGCCCCATTAATGGTAAATTTTTGAAGAGGTATTATCCTTGAAGAAGAGACGCTCCTTAATGCATGAACCTAAACTGCATGTTGCTATGCTCCTAGTCCGCATGAGCCTAAAATGCGAACGACACCTAAAAAGAAAAGAGTCCGCTAAGTTGAAAACCTCGAAAGAGGCGGCCTAAGCAAAATTATATGATTTCAGGCGGACTTTTATTATAGTTATATGATTTCAGGAAAAAGTCATTAATTCCCTAACGGAGTTCTTCCATGAAATTTATATGATTTTACGTCTACGAGTTTACTTTCTAATGGCACAAACAGATTGCAATTCCGACAATCCAAGCTCAAGATACGAACTTTTTCACTGAAAGTACGTGAATATGAAAGTTTACTGTAGTTAGGTTGAGTTTGGGAATTTTCTATTGACAATATGAAAGGAGTTCTGCTTTGAAATTTATATGTCTTTAGGTCTCCGAGTCTACTTCCTGACAGTGTAAACGGATTGTAATTCCGATACTCCTAGCTCGAGATACGATTTTTTTCGAGATCACTGCACGAATCTAAAAATTCACTGCAGTTAAGTCGATTTCGCGAATTTTCTATTAATAGTCTAAAAGGATTTTTGCGATGAAATTTATAGGTATTGCAGGTCTATGAGTTTGCTTTCTAACGGTGCAAACGGATTACAATTTCGTCGCTCCTAGCTCAGGATATGACTTTCTTTAAACAAGAGCGCACAGAGCAGCAAGGCCAATTCACAAGACACCTGTTGAAATTTAAGAGAGAAATAATTGGGAGTAACAGAGGGAATCCAAGCCTCAAAGGAAGATATCACATACTAAAAATAAAGATACTTTTATTACTCCAAGAATAAGTACTTCATTACATGATGTTAGTTTTAAAAAAATCATAAGTAGAGAATCCTAAGCAAAAAAAAAAAAGCTCTAAAATCATGGAAAAGGTGTGAAGCTAAGGATTTCTTAGCGGCTTGTCTCAACTGCCTCTTTCAGGAGATAATTTCTCTGCTTCATCATCAGACAATGGATGATTCTCTTCAATGGTATAATCTTCCCTTCGGTAATGGCAACATTCTCTTGAGTTTTAGCCAACTTCACTTGTTGTTTATCTAAGAGCGCGGTGATCTTCTTCTTTCTAGAGGCCAAGGCAGCTAGCTGTTATTTGACACTCGCAAGATTGGCTTGAAGCTTCTCTACAGACTCGTTCACTTTTTCATATTCCTGTTTTGCATCATCGAGGCGTCGTCGTGCATCAGGAAGTGACTCTTAGTGAGATTCTTTAGTCATCTTGGACAATCTTAAAGCATCGTAATCCGCATACATCTTGAAGAAAGCCTCAACAAGAGCCTCTAAAGTAGAAGTATCAATAATATTCTCTTCCTTAATTTCCTCAAGAGTCAAAGCGATATTTTCCTCCAACTTTGTGAAGCTATCCAGAGAATCAAAAGAGAACTCTTTGATCCATTCACACAAGGTAGGCCACATCGTGTTATAAGTTTAATACGGGAGATAGCCTCTTGTGGTTTAAACTTTGGAGCATCAAGATACAACGGCCATGGAGTAGGGTCGAAGACATCTTAACATTTTGCTTGACTTTCGGCTGCCTCCATCTTACTCGTCATGGATGGCTTGGAAAGCGTAACATTTTATGAGGTGCGACTCTTTAGGCAGGCTCAAATCTGTCAATGGAGACTTGTTTGCAACATGATATTCAACACCATCAAATAAAGTGTGAGGACTTTTTGCGGCCGCACCGAAGGAATTTGGGCTTGCAATACAGTCGTCCCCAAGTACATCATCATACAACTCATCGATTCCCAAATGCAATTTAAAAAAATAATAACTTTAGTGTTCAAGTAAAAAAAAAAAGGAAAGGAGTAAATTTGAAGGAAATAATATTTACTCGTTTCTCAAGTTCAGACAACGGCATCGTTGAGCTAGGGTCACCCTCTACGAATAATCCAGTATCGATACTAAGAGTGTCCAAGTCAGCAAACTCATTATGGCTCGTGTCCTTAGCCTTCTTCTTTGAACGATTCCAATGTGTGTCATGACTAACGTCACTTTCGTTCGAACTGGAAGTTGCACTAACATTCACAACCTCATTGGGGGCAAAGCATAAGGTTGAGTCCTTTCCTCGCTTGTTGGCACGACGTTAGTTGTCTTCGTAACATCTTTATTTTGTGAAGTAGGAGGCAGTTTTCTTTTGCAAGGATTGTCCGTCACCTTGATAGTGGCAGCAGTTGTCTTAGAAGTCAACAAAACATGTTTATCTTCTCTGTCCACACGGGTATCCCCATCTGTCAAAGGGGTAGACTTGAATAAGACCTTGGTGCTTTGCGAAGGATCTTTCGATCTTAACTTGGACTTGGAAGAATTGGAAGACCTTTGTGAGTGTTCTTTTGATGTTGATCACCTTTGGATGATAAAGGAATATCATCTTTCCTTGGAACTTTCAAAATGATGTGAGTACTTTCTCGGGAAGAGTGCACTTGATGAGCTCGTAGGACAATAACCTTTGACGAGCCTCCAAGACGAACGCAGGAGTCCCATAATTGCACTTGCATTTTCAGTAAGCCATCATAAGGTCGCTTTATGAGGTTGCCAGGAACGTCTTGACAAAGTCAAATTGACGACTAAACCTATGGGGGCCATAAGATTCCAAAATATGACCGTCATCATGCCTAAGGGTGATGAAGCTTGAGAAAAGACTTATAAAAAAGTCACTCCAAGAATTCGATTGTTCGTCACGATCAGTCAAAATGCTTGGCCATCTTCTCGCCAGAAACCTTGCAACATTTGTGGATCTCGTTGTGGATGCTTAACATGATAGTATGTGTCAAAATATGCTCCTATCTATCCATATACATAATGAATAGGAAAGAGTTCTTTGCAGGCGTCCAGATCTTGAGAAGTGGAGATCTCCTTCAAGCCATGGTAGATACTTGCAAGGATTGGAACCGCCAAGGAAAACATCTCTCCATGAGCCATCAAACTCGTGATTTTGAAGACACTAACACTAATGTAGTCGATCTTCTTGTTGGGGAACACCAATGTGCAAAGACAACATGCAAGGAAAGCCGCCAAATAAGTCTCAGCTCTAAGTGACTCCTCCACGCCTAGCTCAACAGAGGGGGCATTCTCCTCGTCGGTTCGTGGCAGGAAGCTTGTGTCGATATTTCCAGAAGGATTATGGTTCAATTTTGGCCCTGTAGTCTGATTCCTTGATGACTTTTACGAAGGCTTGGCATACCTACTTGGACCTCGAAACCAGAACTCCACCCAATCACGAATGGAGACCTCGTGGACATCATCCTTCATGAGTTTGTAGAACACTGAGAACAGGTGTAGGCAACTTCTTGGGAGGAGAGGTTTTCCTTGATCATCTGCTTGTGTCAACTCCTTAGCTGAGGGGATAACTTCGTCGTAGAAGGATCCATGCACTGGAAGGCCTCCAATTGCTTGCAAGTCCCACAAAGAGATGGAGAGTTCACCAATAGAGGTAAAAACTGTGTTGGTAGACGGATGCCAAAGCTCGCAAAAGGCACGAAGGACATTCTCATTGTAGTCATACGTGAACACCGAAGCACAGATGGCGTCATAGACCTTGATGCCATCCAAAGTCAACTTGTTGCGGGAAAGAACATCTTCTACCCACTCCCAATTTTTGGACGTCAGCAAACTTCACCAAATTCGGAAGGAGGAACACTCCAATTGGCGAGACATCCATCGTGATCATGATGAGGAGGACTAGTAGACGCGACCTTTTGATGGGTGGAAGACTTCAAAAGTATAACCTTCATGTTGGTTGCTTTGCCCCGAAAAATCTATCCAATGCATCTTCGTCTCTCTGGTCGACCATTCTGCAAGATCAAGAGAGGTGTCAAGCGGCTTTCTAGCGAGCACGAAAGCACCTATCACCAGAGGATAAACTTTTGAAGCGAGAACTTGGGCACGTGAATTCTGCTTGTCGCTAATAATCTCAAGTTGTGGATATGGTGTATCGTGGTTAATAAAATGCATCCTTGTTGATGGAATTCACAGTCCAATGTGCTGCTTCGAGAATCTGCAAAAGAAAAAGACAAAATCCATGAAAACCGACAAAATTGAAGGGGCAGCACGTCATAATTTATTGTCTAAATTCAAAAAATATCTGGGAAGATATAGGGACATTCTGATTGTGATATTTACCTATGTTGTAGCTCCGGAAGTCTAGTTTCTGGAGCGCAAAGCTGAAGAAGCGCTCTAGTTAAGAAGCGCAAAGATGAAATGTCGAGCGCGATCGAATTTGAACCAAGTTTAAGAAGTTTACCTGGGACGATACAATGCGAATTTGAATTCAAACTTTTGATACGTTGCAATACTCTGAGTCTAGTTTTAAAAGAATCAAGAGTCTCATATTCTCGATACTCCAACGAGGATATATGAAGGCTTTTCGACAGACGCACAAATCTGGCAGTTCGAGACAGTTTCTGCAACAAAAGAGGAAATCGTCAATTATGGACATTGCTTTGAACCTTGGCAACTGTAAGTTTTGATAGCAAAGAATAAAAAAGAGACCATCGCGTACTTACGAAAAAAAAGAGAGTGAAATTATGTTTGACTTGCCCACGACAAAGGAGAACCAAGCTTTGTTGTAAAATTCTAGAGTAACGCCTCTATTTACAGTTTTTCTCCTCATTGGTTTTTCCTTGACATACAAGAACTTTTATAGTGAAATTATGTTGGTTCCAAGTTTGATTAGAATTTGGGAAGCATAACATGGTAATAAAATTAAATTTTGAGGCAATTGTGATATCAGGAAAGCTAAAAGGAAAATATTACCAAATTTGCTATCTCTCTATTTGGTCCTATGTAAAATGGGTTTGACTTATTTATTTTAAGTCCATACATGTTCTTTCCATAAAAGGAATGATCACCAAGTGGTATGGAACGAAAAATACTCCTCCGTTCGACAAGCCAAGTTATTTTAGGAATTTGGTAATACTACTGCTTAGTTCCCCGTTGATGGTTATTAATTCGCATTGCGAGCTAAGATTCAAGCTGCAACGCGGTGATCATGGTATTTTCCAAAGGCAATTGATGCAACTAAATTCTTCTCTAACATGGTAGAAAAAAAAACCAAGATGGTTAACTTTGGTACATCGGACCATTTGGTTAAATGATTCATGAAGGGACGTTATCTTCATGGGTACTTCAAGTATCTTCTCGATTTCTGCAAGTCTACGTCCCAACAAGCTTTGAAGCCGAGGTATTTGTAGACAACTAAAATTTTATTAAATTTAAATTCACAAGTAATATGAATTTTAATCATATATTAAATACATATTAGTCCAAATAATACTATGGGCTAGTATATTAGGGTCCATTATTTAAATCTAAAATAAATTAATTTAAATAAAAGTCCAATATATTATTGGACTTGCCCGAATTGGTCTTTTATCAAATGGGTCGGCCCGTAAACCTCTAGCCTAATGACCCACTAAGGTTTTCTTGGAGACTACTCCATGTCACACCTATATAAAAGGGTCAAAGGAGAAGGTTAGAGAGGAATCAAGTAAGCAGGAGGAAAGGCTAAAGAAGCTCTAAGCATCGAGATCTCCCTCCACACCTGCAATCTTCGTCTATGGTCAAATCGAAAGACGAAATCAAATCATAGGCGGACCGCATCAAATCTTCCGTTCGTGATAATCCAACAACAAATCCCTGTTCGTAACGACTTTCCAATTGTTTGTGGCACACCACAAATTTGAAATCCTTCAAGTTCAAGATCAAGCTCTTAAACCATCGTTTGTGGGGAGAAGAATCAAAGGACTACATCTCTTTATATTTGAGATATTCTAAAGATTGTAACCCCATCACTTGAAATCGAATATAATATTTGTCCCTATATTTCTTGTCTTGATTATTATTTTTCAGGAACGAAATTTAGTTGTTACAAAATCATCTTATTAAAAATAAGATGAGAAGTATAAAGGTATATTATTTAAAATATGATGAAGTAAACCAAAAAACAAGTGTCACATAAAACAACACAAACGAAATATATATTTAATTAGATAAATGTTAAATTTTGAAAAAAGATATTTGTAATGCATGGGTCAATTATCCATATGATTCAAGAACATATGAGTTCGGAAAATTGCGCATGTCCTTTCTTATTAAAAAGAATAGTAAAAGTTCGCGTTTTTAGATTAAAGACTTTATCTTTCACGTTCTTAAAAATGATTATCTCTATGTTCATTGGTGGGTGATATTATGATAACACAATTTTCACAAAAGAGAAAGAAGAGTTGCAGAAAAAAGTAAGGAGTGAGAATTCTTATTGATTTTGGGATGATCTATAATGGAGTAGAACCCATATATTTATAGGGAAAAAATGGCTTAGCCACCAAGTAACAGACCCTAAAATCTCTCCAAAATATAGGCATTCACCTTAAATACAATTCTATTTATAATACTCCCCCTTGAATATCTATTCAACAGATAATGTGCCTCGCTAAAACCTTAACTAAAATAAAACCCAATGGAAAAAAATTCTAGTGAAGGAAAAAGAGTACACATATTTAACAATACGCCTTTTGGTTGCCTCGTTAAAAACCTTGCAAAGAAAACCCAGTGAGACGAAACTTTGTAAGAAAAAAAGAGTACAACACGTATTAACTCTCCCTGATGAGAGCATCAATTCATATCTTTGAGCATTCGCATTCCAATCTTATGCACCATCTTCAAAAAATTGTTGGTAAAGATTTGATAAACAAATCAGCCATATTAACTTGAATGAATATGTTGCACCTTGAAATCATCATTCTTGAGAGATATGTAATGTCTTCATAAAATGCCGTAGAATGACCTTTTCAATATCTCCATAGAGATTCTCGCTATTATATTATCATGCTTATAGTTATAGCAAGATACATATGTGCACAAATTATACTTAGGATGTGGTATCTCAGGATCAAGAATTGTATATAATTTAAGCTATCTAAATCCTTCCGGGATTGTCATATAAGCCATACAAATAGACTTAAGATGCATATCAAGTTTTATGTCATGCTAGACATATAAGATAGATAAAAGTGATTGCACCTACTATTGACTTTATATTTTCAAGTATTTGAACTGCATGTCCAAAACTACATGTCTTTCATATGAAACCAATTCTACTTGAATCGTTTCTCCGGACTTAAGATCCTCATATATATATATATATATATATATATATATATAGATATAGCGCTATCATAGATGTCGTCGACGAATATTTTATATCAGTTCCAACCTTTTTTTGTGTGCATAAAGACATAACATAGAGATCTCTTCATTTATATTTGCAGGTACCTAAACCTCTCCTGAGATTTTATAAAGTGTTATGTCATGTGATGTTATAGATCACTTGCCTCCTTATTATGATCATTTGTTCATCTTCTTTATCAAGAATTTTATTTGAAACCGATTTGCCTATATGCTTTAAGCGTACCATAGATTTTGTCCTTATAGGACTTATTCTAATAGGAGCATTTGGTTTCTTTGGGTCAGCAAATGCGTCCGGCATACTTTGCAATATATTGCAGATAAATTATCTTTTTATTGACTTCAAGTTCATATTATCTTATTCGAGGATCTTGATGTAGAAATGATAATTCATTCCACATAACTTTTCTCAACTGTTTATCTTGTCTCCTCCTCATGTTAGAAAAACTAACTTGTTTCCTCAACTTGGGAACCCATCTTTGTGCTTTATGGTGTTAATCAAAATATACACCGCACATCAATAATAATAAGATGGAATTATTTAGTTCCTGACCCTGAACCAGTTGTGAGGGGAGAATATAATATACTTTCCTGTATGACTTATATCAAACTGATATAGATAACTTTGTTCTCATAAGTAATAGTTTAGCTATTAAGTGGATGCAGTCAATAAATTGTTTTGCTAAACCAAATATGATGTAAACCAACTTATCAAATGAATTTTCTTGAATAGAAAATTTAAAAATTATTCTCTAAATTAAATTACTGAGCAAGAAACCTGGCATTTAAGTTGCGGGTTGGTGGTAAACGCACATGTAAGCATCTCATATATGCATCTTTATAAGGTTTACATGGCAGGTGAATGAGCCCATATTCACCTTTGATAAATTTCAAAATTCAAGGGATTCAATCTTAATTTTAGTTGGTATAATAATTGCGAGAACAAGCAATACATGAGGAACCCGTTTAGATATAAGAATTTTTTTACTTTTTTTCGAAACCAATGTTTGGCCGTAAAATTTTCAATTTTCACTTGAAGATGAATTTCAAAATTTTTGAAAAACTCCAAAAAGCTGTTTTTCAAAATTTTCACTCAGATCACTCACAAAAATTCAAAAACAACCCAAAATTATATTCATGTCCAAATACAACTCTAATTTTCAAATACCAATTTCACTTGAAAAAATTCACTTTGTTTTTTGAAATTTTACAATTCGTATGTCCAAACGCCCACTAGAATTCATGAAGAATCTTCTTCAATACTTACTCATGTGAATTCTTATTTATTTTGCACATCATGCTTAAATCAAGATTGCTCAATATGCCATGCTTGATAAAATTACAGTAAACTTTAGGTATTATGACATGTCCAATTATTAATTAAATTCCCAGTTTACTATGACATGGGTATTATATATCAACAAACATCCAGTTTACTATGTTGTGTAATTTCACCATATTTTATTTACGTAGTACAAATCAGGCAATAAAGCGGGTAATTTTTATATACATATTATCCTGCTAAAGTTGTAGTAATATAAATATTTTAAATTTTCTCATTATATATAGTCTCAATATAACCAACTATTTTCGCGAATACTTTAGGAACTCAATAAGTTTCTTTGAGACTTACTACAACACAATGCCTTATTGATAATCAATTTAATTCCTCAAAAATAGTAATAATTGATTCTTCCAGAGCTCTCAATTAATTTTGTACTGCCATATATTCATCAATATCTATATGGTCAATATCTTTTAAAGAGAAAGTTATACTATTATAGTCATGGTCAAATTTTATGCAAGATCTGTTTCTTGCACTACTGTTGTCCTTTAATAATCATATTGGCCAAAATATTTTGGCGTATAATAGGTACGTGACCGATGACCATTCATGCCATAATAATGACATTGTTTTCTTATTTCATCTCAAACCTTCTTCTAGAGGTGAGTGTGATCACTACTACTAGCACATTCATATTCTTCCGAGAATAAATATGTATTCATAAATCACATTTATCACATTCACATTATGAATGGACCATAATCATCTATATGTGTTTTATAAAATCTCATGTCAAATGGATGACAAACATTACTTTTACATAGTGAAGGATTATTTTGAGAATCTTTATTATTCTCATTACCATAGTGATGACGATTATAATTTCGTCTATTGCCATGGCCACATCCATTGATACCTTCACGTTAATAATTTTATCTTCTTTTAGACTTATTATATATTGCTACCACATTCTCTTAAGGGAATGAGAATGAAGCAAATTCAATGGGACGAGTTTTCACTTTTTGTGCTCACAATCATACATGAATTTAATCATGGCAAGACAGAGAATTTTTACCACTTCGAATGATTATAATTTCTTCAAACTCTATCAGAGTTATAATCAAACTTTATTGCCTTTGCTTGTGTTTAATATCAAATTATAAAATTTCAAGAGTTTAGAAGAGAAAAATAAGGTAAATACCTTCAATCCATAATTTATTTCTAAAGGAAGTTCATGGAACAATTGACAATCATTATGCTCAATATTATATACATGTTGAGCATCATGTACGTATCCCAAAGTCCGGTGACCAAAGCAGATGCCTCTACTCAATTGGTTAGAGTCTCGTACTGATAACGTGTTATAAAATAATAAAAGAAGAAAAGTATTGCAGAGAAAGTAGGGAGTGAGAATTCTTATTGATTTTGGGATGATCTACAATGGAGTAGAACCCCCCTATTTATAGGAAAAAACTGACTTAGCCACCAAGTAACAAACCTTAAAATCTCTCTAAAAATATAGACATTCACCTTAAATGCAATTCTATTTATAACAAATATAACCTTTTACAATAAAGGAAAAATTATCCAAAGTTCTTACGTATAAGATTAACGATGATATTTTAATATTTTAAACATAAAACTAAAAACAATTGTAATGACCACAAATCTATTGACTGCTAAAGTAAAGCAGATTGAACTACTACATCTGTTTAAAAAAGTGGAAGTGAATAGAGTTCAAGAGTTAAATTGTGTAATTTAATTTCAATTTAGAATTTGTGAGTTTTCTTTTATAGTTTTTATTGAAGTGAATTTGCAAAAAAAAAAAAAAAGAAGAAGAAGAAAATACTGCATTAATTGGGAACTTGACTAAAACTCATTTTGGTAGTAACAAGTTGGCCCAAACAACTTGAAGCTCGGAAAAGGATCATATTTGTCTCTTTATTATAAAAAATAAGTTATATTTATCCTCTATTTTACCTTTTCTAACGTTATATTTTTGATTCTATTTTACCCCCTCCCTCCGTCCAGGGGCGGATGCACGCTTACCGAAGCGGTATTACCTGATATCGTTTCGTCGAAATTTTTTACTAAATATGTATATTGATACTATAAGGATATGGATAAGTAAAAAAAATGATACCACTTGACATAAATTGTGTCTTGATTTGTTGGTTATGTATTTGATTTTGCTCTAAGAAGTCAAAATTTCAAACCTCAACTAGCACATTTTCTTTTACAAATATTTTAGAGAGCCTTTGTGGCTAAAAATTGTGATGAAGTAAAATTGAACTCAGAACCTTTTCTAATTTAAGGCTCAACAAAATCAATAAACTAAAGTTATTTCTGTCTAAATATATGATAATTAAAATTATATTTTTCTTCTATAAATTTTAGCACTACTTACAAAAATTTCGACGTACGCTCCTGTGGCTCCGGACCCCGCCCCACCCATCAAAACTTTCTTCCTAACTTACAAATTCTCCGTGTCAAGCCTTATTGAATAAAAAGGCCCGCTCTATTTTTAATGCTTAAACCGCCCGTCCTAACTTTTTTTTACCCATACCTATCGATTCTCTGAAGTATATAGTAGGGGTATCTTTATTAGAAAAAAATTGAAGGATAAGTATAAGTTATTATTTTTAATAGAGGTGCAAATATAATCCTTTTTCGTTTGAAATTTGGAATTAAGGACCGCAAGAAGGTACAATCATTATTGCACATGCAGAGTTGTATGTGTGCTGTTGTAAATTATGGTTGGAAGTACTGTCAAGTCGGTAAGACCTTCGGCTTCCTGAGTCGGTAAAAAGTCGAATATTTGTGCAAGATGTAGTTTCCCTTTCTTTTTTAGAGAGAATCCCATGATTTTAAATATTTAATAAACAAAAGGGTTTTAATTTAAAAATACTTGGTCAACTTTAGGTTATATTACCAAGGTATTTGACATGTGATCTTTTCCATCTATTAGATCTCCTATAAATAACAATTAAGACATCGGTTTTCAGCGAAAAAAAATATGTACGTAGTGGTTATGTAAATTCAAATATAAGAATTCAAACACATATAGAATAGATGTTTATCTTATTTAGGAGTTCTTCCATATATGTTATATTTTCATACTTATAGAATAGATGTTTACCTTATTTAGAGTTCTTCCGTATATGTTTTATTTCCATACTTATCTCTTGTAATAGTTCTATATATTTGATATCTAATGAATGAATGAACGATTCACCACAAATAATATTCAATATGGCATCATTATGAGCCTAATTCCTAAGGATTCCATCACCAAACCCTAGCCTTAGCCTTCCCACCCAAGCAGCGCCACCCCACTGCCGCTACACGTCGCCACTGCCAACCACTGCTGCGACGCCGCGCCAACCCCACTGCCGCTGCTTCTTTCCTTTTAAACGATGGCTGAAACGGCTTCTATTACTCCCCAATTCCTCCCTAACCCTCATGACCCTAAAACACTACTCATCTCTGTCATGATCCCTGGTGCCAAACTACATGGGTCCAACTACATGGGTTGGAAGAAACAAGTAGACACTCTTCTTCACGATTTTGGTCTATTTGGTTGGATTAATGGGACAAAAATCGCACCAGCTCCTACTATTATATCTGTTGCGTCCACTATAGCCGGAACGGGGTCCTCCACTCCCAATCCGGCTTATCTATCGTGGTACCGCCAAGACAAGTTGTTATTATCTTCCATTCTTGGAAGTCTCGCCGAAGAAGTTGCTTCTTTGGTGAATCCGACAACCACTTCAAAGGCGGCATACGACATCTTGGAGGCCACGTATGTCGCTCCTTCGCGAAGTCACATTAAAGAGGTTCGTGCTCGTCTCAACCATACTGTTCAAGGAAAATCATCAATCACACAGTACTTCCATGCTATTCGTACTATCAAGGATGAATTAGCATTGTTGGGCAAACCTCTTGATTTGGAAGATTTGCTTGACAAGATATTAGATGGTTTGGATCCTATATATAAACATGTTGTTGATTCCGTTAATGCTCGTGATACACCGATTACTGTTGATGCTTTGCAAGAAAAATTATTACATGAAGAGTTGAAACTTAAGCCATTGGGATCATCAATGTTTCCGTCCCAACCCGCTACAGCCATGGTAGCTGCCGCAGCAGCCCAGTCGACGCCTCCTACTCCTTTGTCGTCGGGCAGTCGCAATAAGCGACGTCCATATCGTGGTCGTTGTCAAGCTTGTGGCATTCAAGGTCATCCCTTGAGGGATTGTCCAACACATGGGTGGATACTTCAACATCTCCTCCGCCCTCCTGTTGCTGCCTCACGTTCGCCACTGCCACAGGTTGCTCCAGTGTCGCTGCCCGCTCCTCCACGTCAGACTGCCCCTCGGCAATGGCAGCCACCTCCTTGGCAACCGGTCACTCAGCCGGCGGTCAACTATGATGGTTACACTCCATATTCCGGTGTCCATGGGTCCCCCTACATGTCTCCGCCTGAGGCCGGTTTTCAGGCCTTTCATGCACAGGGTCCGACTGCTAGCAGTTCTGTTACCGCACCAGGTCCTTCTTGGCTTCTCGATAGTGGCGCAACTCACCATATCTCCACTGACCTAGCCAATATTTCTCTCCCCCAACCATTTCCGCACAATGACTCTGTATACATTGGAGATGGTATCGCCCTCCCTATCACTCATACTGGTTCGACTACTCTTCCTACTTCTCATCGTTCTCTTACTTTACATAATGTGTTACATGTTCCAACTATGAAAAAAAACTTACTTTCAGTCTTCCAGTTATGTAAGTCTAATGATGTGGCAGTTGAATTTACTTCCTCTGGTTTTGTTGTTAAGGATCTCAATTCAGGGACTCACCTTCTGGCGGGACGCACTAGAGATGGATCCTATGTGTGGCCCTCATCTAGCCCCTCTGCCTGTGTTTACTTCTCAGATGCCAATCCTCCTCATACTGTCTGGCACTCTCGCCTTGGTCATCCGACATCTGCTATCCCTCGTCACATTTTATCGCATTATTAGTTGTCTTATTCTAGCTTAGCACTTAATAATAGCTGCACTGCTTGTAGTTGTAGCAAGAGTCATAAGCTACCTTTTTATGAATCTTCTATTATTTCCACTACACCATTAGAGTATATTTTCTCTGATGTATGGACATCTCCTGTTTCATCTAGTGAGAACTTTCGTTATTATGTGCTGTTTGTTGACCATTTTACTCACTACATGTGGTTGTATCCGATGCGTCATAAATCTGATGTGCGATCTATCTTTACTACCTTTCAGGCCCTTGTTGAAAATTACTTTCAACTTAAAATTAAATGCCTTTACTCAGATAATGGGGGCGAGTATCTTGCCTTGTCTTCTCATCTTGTCACCTCTGGCATTACTCATCTTACTACCCCTCCCCACACACCTGAACATAATGGTTTCAGTGAACGCCGTCATCGTTACATTGTCGAAACCGGCCTTGCTCTCCTATTTCATGCTTCCCTACCCTTGTCTTTTTGGCCTTATGCCTTTGAGACAGCTGTGTATCTCATCAACCGTCTTCCTACTCCCACTCTACAAATGTCTTCCCCGTTCACCTTCCTTTTCAACCAACCTCCTAACTACTCTAAGCTCCGTGTTTTCGGGTGTTTATGTTATCCCTGGCTACGTTCATACTCTGCTCACAAGCTGGACCCCCGCTCTATCTCGTGTGTCTTTCTGGGCTATTCCAAAACCCATAGTGCGTATCTTTGCCTTGACCCCACTACTTCCCGACTTTATGTCTCTCGTCATGTCCAATTTGATGAGTCGGTCTTCCCTTACTCTTCTCTTATGTCCACTGCACCACGGCCTACACCCTCTACTGCTGACACATGGTGCCCCTCGCACTATGTTCTTCCTCCTGTTGTCTCTCCTACTGTTCCCTCTCCGGTTCAGTCCCCTCCATCCACTGCCTCCTCCTCTCCAGCATCCACCCCGCCGCAGTCTCCACCTCCACCACCACCATCATCTTCTCTTCCCACCCATCCAATGACCACTCGTGCCAAAAACAATATTCACAAGCCTATCCAAAAACTCTCCCTTACAGCTCAGCTTCATCCTTCCCTTGAGCCTTCCACAGCCACTCAAGCCTTGAAGGATCCCAAATGGCGGGCTGTCATGTCTGAGGAGTTTGAGGCGCTTGTGCGCAATGGTACATGGGAGTTGGTCCCCCCTGATGGTATTCAGAACTTAGTCAGTTGTAAGTGGGTTTACCGCACTAAGTACCTTTCTGATGGTAGTGTTGATCGGTATAAGGCTCGGTTAGTTGCCAAGGGCTTTCATCAGCGCCCTGGCATTGACTATCAGGAGACTTTTAGTCCGATTATCAAGCCGGCCACCATTCGCTTGGTTCTTACCTTGGCAGTCTCTCGGGGTTGGCCCCTCCGGCAGTTGGATGTTAATAATGCATTTCTACAGGGTCGTCTTTATGACGATGTGTACATGGCTCAGCCACAGGGATTTGTTGACACTGATCGTCCGAACTATGTGTGTAAGCTGCACAAGGCTATCTATGGCCTTAAGCAAGCACCTCGAGCTTGGTATTCAGAGTTGAGACATTTTTTGTTGGCACAGGGGTTTCGCAATTCCAGGGCGGATACCTCGTTGTTTATTTTTGACCGGGCTGGTGTCTCTGTGTTTGTGCTGGTTTATGTTGATGATCTAGTGGTTACTGGGTCTGATTCGGGAACAGTTGATCGATTTTTGGCTGAGTTGGCAAGTCGTTTCTCTATCAAGGACCTGGGTACTCTGTCATATTTCCTTGGAGTTGAGGTTCTACCGCATCGTGATGGTCTTCTATAGCGGAAGTACATTCTTGATCTTCTACATCGGACTCATATGGCTGATTCCAAGCCGGTACTTACTCCTCTTGCCACTGATCAGCCTTTATCTCTACTAGATGGCACAGTTCTGGACAACCCGACTGAGTATAGGACTGTTGTAGGCAGTCTGCAGTATTTGGCCCTCACTCGTCTTGACATCGCTTATGCTGTGAACAAACACATTACATATAATAGATAATTCAAATTGTATTAGCAGTGCAGAATCTTATACTAATATACTGGAAAAGATATAATTATATCTCAATCGCAAATAATTACGTTCAACTGTATGAATTTTTTGCTGTCTAATCACTTCATTTAAGCTCATATTAATTTATTTAAGTTCCATTTTTTTATTTATATCAAAATAAAACATCAAGCATGAAATATGAATACATGAGTATATGTCAAAGTTATTTTCCCAATAAGGAAGCAAACAAATCCGTAAACAAACTTACTCGTCGTTACCCATTTGTCAAAACGGAATCACCGAACCACGTCTTCAAGCCTCTTAAAGACCCAACACTTCTTACCGAACCTAACACTAGACCTATTTTACGTAATTAAAGGACGACTTAAAGCTGAGAATGACAAAATAGAATCACTACGTATGTTTAAAATAGTTTCACAAATATATCCACCAGTTATTTTGATCCTTTAAATTTGTCAAAGTAAATATTTTTATTTTATCAAATATTTAACAAACTCTAATTGTTGGTTTGAAGGGGAATTAATTATCTTTTTAATGAAAAGTCATATTTTGAAAGTATAATTTTTGCTATTTTTCAGTAGTGTAATTTTTAGCATCAAGTGTAGTTTTTTGAGGTACGATATTTTTTACTCTCTTTGTTTTAATTTATATGGCATTTTCTGACTATGTACGAAATTTAAAAAAGAAAAAAAGATTTTTAAAACTTGTGATCTGAAATAAGTCTTAAATATTTATGTGACTATAAATTATTTCATTAAGAGTAAAGATAGAACTTAAATATTAAATTATTTAAAAAAGCAGTCTATTTCTTGAGATTGACAAAAAAAAAAGTACCAGATAAATTGGAACTAAAAAATATTTTAAATTTATTTCTAGTGGCTGGTACACTTCATGGTTTTGTAATTTTTGGAATTTAATGGGACTTACTAGTGTTTGTGGTTAAATCTCTTTTCAATAATTTATATTAAATTTAATTGTCAAAGTTTATTAAATATGTGACGGAAATCAAAAGTAAGCCTTTTTTGAAAAGACCAAATTAAGCTTCAATTTCAACATAGACTTTGTTCACCTTTTTTTTAAAGAAGTAAAAATATTATTTGTTTATTAAATTTGAGCAGCTTTTAAAAAATTTGGAGAAAAATTTGTTCATATTTTTTTTATGCATATTCGAATATAACTTCAAAAGCTCATTTTTCAAATTTTAATCAAATTTATTGTCCAAACACTTGTTAAATCTACCCGCAAACATTAGGGACCATTTTAGTCATTGTCTCAGTTAAAGCTGCTCCGAAGCTAAGGCTCGGATACTTACGGTACAACCTGTCCTAATTCTCTCTCTCTTCAAAAGTTGATCCTCAACTCAGTACTTTCTGAGCTCTTTAGTTTTTTCTATAGGAAATTCCAGAATTTTCTTGCAAAAGAGAGACTCAAAGGTTTAAGCTCTTCTCAATATCGCACTATGTGTTTGTTTTTGTGTCAGAATTTAATGTGTGTTTAATAAGGCGTAATTAATTTACTGCTGTGATCAGATTACGGACTTTAATACTTGGGATTTAATTTTGATTGATCCATATAATCTACAAGGAGATTGAGATAATCTTTGACCTGAGCCAGATTGTGTACAAATTCAAGTTTGTTAAGCTGATTCAGTGAATTCGAACCACTGCAAGTGTTTCACTGTAAGATCCTGAACCCAAAAAAGGCGGAGATCTTGATTTTCAT
Source organism: Nicotiana obtusifolia (assembly GCA_002018475.1). NCBI lineage: Eukaryota > Viridiplantae > Streptophyta > Magnoliopsida > Solanales > Solanaceae > Nicotiana > Nicotiana obtusifolia. The sequence goes on from MCJB01036173.1 coordinate 165,552, forward strand.
TGCTTGAATTTTGTTAATTCTCTTGATTTGGGAGCTGATTTTGTCAATTTTGGTTCTTCTTTAGGAAATCTTTCTTTTGATCAGTAATGCTGGAATATTTGTAATTTGGTATGGTTTCGTGATTTCTTTATGATAATCACTTTTCGTTTCCTTAATCATGTTTAAATTAATAATTATAGTAAACTTCTTTTTAACTGTGTTTTTGCGGTTTTGATCCTATAGTTCAGTGACACACGCGGGTGGTTTGTGCTGTGTTTGACTTTCCTGCAGTAATGGCGCAGAGTAATTGGGAAGCAGATAAGATGTATGCTAACTTCATGTGGCTAGCTTCATTGTTTTTTTTCTTTTTCGGTTTGGATGAAGTAATAGTTTATTTTTCTCCCTTTTTTTGGGTTTCATAATTGTTAGTTCTTAGTTAGCCTTGCTGGTTAAGCAGAATCATATTTTTATCAATGATGATAAAAAGATTGTAAATTTTAGGGTTCAATTGCTCAACAAGAGCCAAGAGAACGAACAATAATTTCTAGGCGCAACTGAATATCAGGCTGTGGGGGGGGGGGACAAATTCTTCTCGGGACAAGTACTCTTTTCGTCCCAAAAACAAATGGTGGTTTTGGGAGGAGTATGAGGATAGAATTATCTAATCCTCACTTTGCATTCCCACATGGTTTCTTACTTTTAACGAAATCACATTTTTAGAAACTACGTAAAAGAACTATAAAAGATACAATTATTTTTTATGTAGAAAATTTTAAATAGTTTTTTGAGAAGTTAGAGGATTGTTTGACATATCAAATAGTAATAGTGCCATACAAAACGACACGAAGGGGATATTATTTCTTTTAATTGTAATGTTCTGGATTTTCACCCTTAATTTTTGGTCTCTTGGTTTTTGCTAGGCTGGATGTTTACATTCATGACTATCTGCTGAAACGAAAGCTGCATAATTCTGCAAAAGCTTTCATGACGGAAGGAAAGGTTGCTACTGATCCTGTAGGTAATGATGTTAGATGATGCTCTACATTTAAATTTCCTTTTGGTTTAAAGGTTTTGCATGTTTGGCTTGTCCATCTGCAGAGTGGTTCATGTTTTACCACCAATAGATTGCCTTGTGCATTAATTGGATAACTTCGACATGTTTTGATTCACTTCCTTGATGAGAATCTACGTTTTAATCTTCTGATTCCTACTTTTATAGCTATTGATGCACCTGGAGGATTTCTTTTTGAATGGTGGTCTGTGTTTTGGGACATTTTCATTGCACGGACAAATGAAAAACATTCAGAGGCAGCAGCAGCATATATAGAGGTTTGTTGAACTTAAGGAATCACCCGTAGATACAAATTACTTAAAAGAAGCTTTATGGCATTTTATATCAAGTTTGAAAAACTTCCTTCTATTGTAGACTCAACAAATGAAAGCAAGGGAGCAGCAGCATCAACAGCAGTTACAAATGCAGCAATTACAACTCATGCAACAAAGAAATGCACAGTTACAGCGAAGGGATCCAAATCATTCCCCCATTGGTGGTCCTATAAATGCTATCAACTCCGAAGGTATGATGGGGCAGCCATCTGCCAGTGTATTGGCAATGAAAATGTACGAGGAGCGAATGAAGCACCCTCAGTCCATGGACTCGGAGACATCTTCAGCTCTTATGGACCCCAATAGGATGGCACTTCTCAAGTCAGCAACTAATCATCAAAGGTATTATTGGTGCAACCATTCCATATGATATTGCATTATTTTACATAACATCTATCTGTTTTTGAAATGGAACATAACATCTATCTTTTTGTTGCATGGTTTGATTGAATGTTTTGTATCTCTATTTCTTCTCTGTTGATTCAGCCAGTTGCTACAAGGAAATTCAGGGAACATGTCTGCAGCATTGCAGCAACTACAAGGACGGTCTCAGCTGGCAACTGTAACTACATGAGCTCTTATTTCTTGACAGGATATCTCTTCTTTGTTGAATACTCGGTGTTTCATCTTCTCTTACCTAGCTAAGATCCATACCTATTTCAATTATGTAGGACGTTAAAGGGGAAATGAACTTGGGTGGCACTCAGAAGTCTTTGCCCATGGATCCTTCATCAATTTACGGGCAAGCAATTCTTCAGTCAAAGGCTGGACTTGGTGCAGGTATTACCACCAAAGTATAATTTTTAGTATACAAAAAAAGGGATACAACTTCTGATTGGGATCTTCCGTGGCTCAGTTCTTAATTTTGACACCCCTTTGGCCATCTATTGAACTGATTATTTCAAATTGAAAATATTCCCATCTTAAATGCACATTTAGCAGTGAGTTCACAAATTATCTTGTTTATCTTTGTGATGAAACTCCACATGGGAGATGGATGGTTTCCATGGATTCTTTACATGGCTTGGGCAATCCTCACCCTTTGGGCTAGCTTTTGGGGTTGAATTAGGCCTGTGAATGATGCAAGTGTATTTCACTTCATACTTAAAATGATAGATTACATTGAGAATATATACACAAAAGCTAGACACATAAGTCAACAATGCATCCCTGATATCACGTATTCTACCTACAGTATTTGACTATCTATCCGACATACAATCTAATATTTGAAATACTCTCTGATAATATCTAACACTCCCCTCAAGCTGGAGCGTACATGTTATATGCTCCAAGCTTGCTACAAATGTGTTCAATACTAGCTCCTCTAAGGGACTTAGTAAGCACATCTGCCAATTAGTCATTTGAACCGACGAAGCTGGTGGCAATGCATCCTGATTCGATCTTCTGCCGAATAAAATGACAATCCACCTCTAGATGTTTCGTTCTTTCATGAAAAACGGGATTAGAGGCAATATGAAGGGCAGCCTGAGTGTCACATATAGGCTTCATCTGTTTGAATTCGACACATTTTAATTCTCGGAGGAGTTGTTTCAACCAAATAAGCTCACATGTGGCAAGGGCCATACCTCGATATTCTGCTTCTGCACTGGATCTAGCAACAACTTCTTGCTTTTTACTTTTCCAAGAGATTAGATTCCCTCCAATCATGACACAGTACACAGAAGTAGAACATCTATCTGACGGAGAACTTGCCCAATCTGCATGACAATATCCAACAATGTTTTTGTGACCTTTGTCTTCATATATCAGTCCTTGTCCTGGAGCTCTTTTTATGCATCTCAGAATATGAATTACTGCATCCCAATGGTCTTTGCACGGAGCTTGGAGAAACTGACTAACCACACTTACTGCAAATGAAATATTCGATCGTGTGATAGTGAGATAATTTAGTTTACCAACCAGTCTTCGGTATCTGTTAGGGTCTTCCAATGGCTCCCCCTGTCCAGGCACGAGTTTGACTTTTGGATCCATAGGAGTGTCAACAGGTTTAGAGTTTAACATGCATGTCTCTTCAAGTATGTCCAAAGCGTATTTTCTTTGTGAGATAGCAATGCCTGTCTTAGATTGTGCTACCTCGATTCCCAAAAAATACTTTAACTTCCCCAAGTCTTTGGTCTGAAAATATTTGAATGGATGTTGTTTTAGCTAGATATTCCTTCTTGATCATTTCCAGTTATGACAATGTCATCAACATAAACGACCTAATAAATATTCTTTTCTGGACCATTATGTCGATAGAAAACAGAGTGATCTGCTTCACTTAGTGACATCCCAAACTGTTGGACAACAGAGCTAAATCTACCATACCATGCTCTCGGAGATTGCTTGAGGCCGTATAGCAAATGATTTAGACGACATACGAAGTCTGACTCCTCCGGAGCAACAAACCCAGGACATTGCTCCATATAAACCTCCTCAACGAGCTCGCCATGCAAAAAAGCATTTTTAATATCCAGTTGACGGAGTGACCTTTGATGCATTGCTGCTAAGGAGATAAGCAGTCGAACAGATGCAATCTTGGCAACGGAGAGAATGTATCACCGTAGTCAATGCCATAGATTTGGGTGTATCCTTTGGCAATAAGGCGAGCCTTCAATCGATCAAGTTTTCTATTTGATCCCACTTTTACTGTATAGACCCATCAACATCCAATAGTAGATTTTTCCTCTGGTAATTGGACCAAATCCCAAGTGTTACTGGTCTCTAGAGCAGTCATTTCTTCGATCATAGCATCTCTCCATCCTGGATGTTCCAATGCTTCACTAATAATCTTTGGTATAGTTACATTAGATAGGGTAGATACAAAGGTATAATATAATGGGGACAACCGATGATAACTTAAACAATTATATCTTTCTGGTTGTCGAGTAGTACGTATACCTTTGCGTATGGCAATTGGTAGAATCACTGCATCGGATGAAGGAATGATCGGAGTAGGTGACGGAGGAGCAATATATGAGTCATCAGGAGTTACCAATGTATCTAGATCAGGAGTAGTGCTATTATTGGTATTAGCAATTGGGCGAATACGTCTGTAGTATACTTGAAGAGGAGGGGGAACAACTTGAGGGGTGTCTGGAAGACTAACCTGTGGCACGGGAAATATAGGCACTGGCAAAACTTGAGGAATCAAATTCTTGTTTGTAGTGTTTAGTGGAAAATACGGAGATGTTTCAAAAAAGGTTTCATTCGCAGTGATAAAATATTTATGTGCTTTCAGATCATAGCACTTGTAACCTTTCTGGTAATGAGAGTATCCAAAGAAAGACACACTTAATAGATTTTGGTTGGAGTTTGTCATTACCAGGACTGTGATCTTGAACAAAACAGGTACATCCAAATACTCTCAAATAGGGATTTTGACCAGGAAAGAGAATTGAGTGAGGACTTTGATATTGCAACACGGCAGAGGGCATTCTATTGATCAGATAACAAGCAGTAAGAATAGCATCCGCCCAAAAGCGAAGAGGAACATGATGGTGTATAAGTAAGGTACAAGCAGTTTCAATAAGACGCCGATTTTTACGTTCGGCGATGCCATTTTGTTGAGGAGTATATGCACAAGAAGTCTGATGAGTAATCCCTTGAGATGACATGAATTTGGAAAATGAAGATGATAAATACTCTTTGGCATTGTCACTACGTAATACCTTTATTGAAACACCAAATTGATTATTTATCTCAGTGTAAAATTTTTGAAAGATAGAGAATAATTTAGAATGATTTTTCATTAAAAATACCCATGTGCAACGAGAAAAGTCATCAATAAAGGTAACAAAATATTGAAATCCTAAAACACGACTAGGACCCCATATACATCTGAGTGAACAATGTCAAACATAGACGAAGCCCTGTTATTGACTCTTTTGGGAAACGAAGTGCGAAAGACGAAGCCCTGTTATTGACTCTTTTGGGAAACGAAGTGCGAGTGTGTTTCCCAAGTTGATAAGACTCACATTCAAAAGGAGACAACGTGGAAAGACTAGGAATTATTTTCTGAAGCTTTGCAAGACTCGGGTAGCCTAAACGGCTGTGGAGAAGATCAACTGAGGCAGCAGAAGTGAAGGCAACTGGCGGTTGTGATTTGGACATGTGATATAGTCCCTGTGACTCATATCCTGCTCCAATCGTCTTTCTCGTACTCTAGTCCTTTACAACAACAGAGTTGGCCATAAATTTGACAAAGCAACTGGGGTTTTTGGATAATTTGCTAATGGAAACTAAATTGAATGGGCATTCAGGAGCAAATAAGACCGAGTTTAAAGAAATAGAGGGAAGAAGTTGCATCTCCTATTCCTTTTCCAACAGTTCGTGAACCATTAGCAAGGGTTACTGCAGGGAGGTTTGAGGAATAAACAAGGTTTGAGAAAAGATTCTGATTACCAGAAATATGATAAGATGCACCAGAATCCAATGTCCACGAGCAAGTGGGTGAAGACCTGGTTAGACAAGGAAAGGAATTACCAGTTTGTGAGGTGCCAAATGAAAGTGATTGTTGTTTGGCCGTTTGATACTGTAAGTAATCACTATAATCCACTCCAGACAGAGTAATAGAATCAGCCTGTTGACGATCTGTATCTCCACGAGCCTGAACCATGTGGGCTGTATTGCGATTGTCAGTACGTGATGGTCGACCATGCAGTTTTCAACATGTTTGTCGAGTATGGCCTGGCTTGTTGCAATAGTTGCAGTAGAGTCTAGAGCTTTTACCTCATCTACGGCAGATTCTGTGCCCCAAATCATTTAGACTTATGAAACTAAGAGGGCGGGGAAGGTATGACCCCTCCCCCATTGAACAAAGGGGATCAGTAGGGAGGGCTCACTCACATACTGGTCATTTTGTTCCGGTGAGTTTTCATTTTGCACAGCTAACACAGATGTCTCAAGTTTAGTATCAAGTGCTTCTGAACCAACACGCAACAATAGGGCAGACACTTCAACTAAGAAAGGAACTGTGGAACTTGCCAAGATTTGTTTCGTTACAGGACTAAGACCAGATCGAAGTCCTTTCAGTGCCAAAACCATAAAGAACTTATCCCTTTGTTGCTCTTGCATGGTGACACTTGCAGATAGTGGCATGAGAGAGTCAAATTGATCTTTTAAGGTATCTATTTGTCCTATATAACTCGCCATATCTTGATTATTTTGCTGTAGTTGGACTAAATCTAATACAACTTTGTATATCATTCGTATACAAAGTCTTAGCTTTAGTCCAAATTTCATAGCAAGTTTTACAAGATTGAAATAGGTTGAGTAATTTAGGATCCAAAGAATTCCATAAAAGATTGCACAATTGAGCATCAATTCTATTCCACCTAGTCCTCTCAGTAGCAATACTATCACTAGCATTTTTTATTAAATGTTCTTCATATCCCTGATCCATAAACCACATTTCAACTGAGGAAGACCATGATATGTAACTATTACTGTCTTGTAATCTAACAGTTGTAATAGTGGGAGAATTTGAAATTGAAGAAAAGAATGGTTTGATGTCACCTGTCTGTGACGAACCATCTTGGTCCGACAATTTGAGATTCTAATTCCGGAAAGATCAAATATGTAAAAAAAAAATCTGTTGCAAATAACTTCCACTAGAATCCAGAATAAGCCAAAATAATGGCTTGATGTAGAGGAAAAACAGACATCAATAGTGAAGAGCAATAAAGAGGTGGGACAAAATAAAGAGGTGGGACAATAATGTGGGACTTGAAATAGCTTCAAGGAAAAGCTTATCATAAACCCAATTACTCTGTTCCTCTCTGAAAATACAAGACCCAGCAACTCTTCTTCCTATCTCATTACAACTTCAACAACAACAAGAAGAAGCAAAAGTAGAGAAACTTCTTACGTGTTCAAAAACGGCAAGATTGGTGCCTATTCTTTCTGAACTCTAAGTGATTTTTTTTATTTTATTTGTAGAAAGGAGACCGCTAATGGAGTTGGGGGTCAGAGGGTAACAAGATCTGACCTGGAGTAGTGATTGTCGGAAAAAGCAGCCGGAAAAAGTATGAGTCTCTACCGAGATCGTAGAGGCTCTGATACCATGTGAATGATGTAAGTGTATTTCACTTCATACTTAAAATGATAGATTACATCGAGAATATATATATACAAAAGCTAGACACATAAGTCAACAATGCATCCCTGAGATCACGCCTTCTATCTACAATATTTGACTATCTATCCGACATACAATCTAATATTTGAAATACTCTCTGACAATATCTAACAAGGCCCAAGGTCATTGTTATCATGGTATCAGAGTCAGGTTCATCTCATTATTTACTCGATGTTGGGCCCCCCATCTCATATTGTCCACACTCCAGTTGGGCCTAACTCAACCCCAGAAGCTAGTTCATGAGGTAAGGATGCCCAAGACCATATAAGGAGTCTAAGTTACCCATCTTGATCCGACGTGAGACTCAACACCCCCTGCATGCCCAATACTGGACAACTGGAGCGTGAGCAATATAAGATGGCGGCCCAACTTCGGGTAAGTAATAAAATGGGCCTGGCGATAAATGGATCTTGGGCCTAACTTAACCCCAAAAGCTAGTTAATGAGGTGAGAATTGCCCCAGATCCTATAAGGAGTCCAAGTTACGCATCTTGAGCTGATGTGGGACTCAGCACTTTGACATGATGCATGGGTTTTCCTAAAACCTGCTCATCTCCGAGTAAGACACTTAATACTTTAATAGTGTGATGTTCTGTGGAATCTGCCGTTATCCTCCAAACCTGAATTGTTTGAATTTTTGATTGCTATAATGGATAATTTCAATTTTTGCTTTTTGCACATTAAATTATTAATATTGCTAGACTATATATTGAAAGCTTCTCGATTCTTATTAATTAAGTCTGATTAAGGCTTCTACTTCTCCTTGAGACACTGTCAAATGCACTTGGAACATAAATATCTAGGAGTAATTCCTTTTTTTATTCTTTTTTTCTTTTAATTCTTTTGACTTTTCGCTTTTGGTAATTGTCTGCTATCACATCTCAAGCGTCATTCATCTGCCTGCAGCAGCAGTGTATTACAGTTAATGGGCGGAATATATTGGAACTAATCTTCTTTATGTGAGCATAATGAATTGTTTCTCTGGCTTTTTTCTGTTTATCGACTTGGTTTAGGATTTCTATGTTTCCAACTCAACTTTCTAGAAAATTCCTTTTTATGTATTGTACATTTTCTCTTTCTGATGAGCCTTTTTAGGTTTTTTCTTGTCTTATGGGAGTACTTGTATGTCTATATCGTCAGATGATCTTACTTGGGCAATTCAGTCCTTATATTTTCTCCTTGTTCTTTAGGGTTGAACCAAGGTGTCACTGGTTTACCATTGAAGGGTTGGCCTTTAACAGTAAGTTAAATTGCTTTTAATTATCATCGTTCAAGATATACAGAGATTTTTACGTGCATATCGGCTGCTTTGCTCATAATATATACAGGGAATCGACCAGGTAAGGCCGAGCTTGGGTTTGCAAGTACAAAAGCCCAACTTACAGACCCAAAATCAGTTTCTTTTGGCATCACAACAACAACAGGTCCTAGCTCAAGCTCAAGCCCAAGGTAACCTTGGAAATTCACCTAATTATGGGTTCGGTGGATTACCTAGAGGAAACTTTAATGCTAAAGATGGTCAACCTCCAAGGAATGATGGATCCATTTGCTCTCCAGTACAGTCAAATTCACCAAAGGTTAACTTTATTCTCCTAGAGTTCAAGAATATGTTTTGCTTCCAGGCGTTAACTATGTGGTGTTTTGTCCATTACACTGCATAACTATTCTTTTGAGGCTAGAGATTGTTTGTAAATGATGATGACGTTTCTTTAGAAGGATCTCAGTTATTCTCTTCCAATCCATAGAACATTTGAAGTTTAAAGTGCTTATACCATATACCTGTCTTAAACAGATGAAAATGTCCCAAATGCAGCAATCTTCCTCTCAACAACAGGACCAGTTGCAGCAGCAGCAACTGCAACAGGTTAGCCTAAGGAAAGCATAAAAAGCTGTATTTCTATCTGCTTTTTGATATCCATCAAACCCAAGCAACATCAAGTATTGTTAATATTTAACATCTCTTCTTCCCTTACCCGTTTGTCCCTCTTTTTCTATAGTTGGGAATTTCTTTCTTTTCCTGTTCCTCTTTTTTTTTTTTGGGG
>MCJB01036173.1:175119-225393 GCA_002018475.1 Nicotiana obtusifolia
GGGTTGGGGGGTGGTATTCCTGGAAAATAACTTATCTAACCAGTTCCAACTGTCCAAGCAATTAAAGAGTAGTTCATCCATCTTCTTACACTTTTCCCAGAACAACAGAAAAAGGAAACAGCATTCGTCTTCTGGACCTGCTAATAGTACTGGCACGGGTAACACAGTTGGGCCTTCACCAAGCTCACCAGCATCAACACATACCCCAGGTGATGGGATGACTAGCGTGTCAAAAGGATTGATCATGTATGGAGGAGAGGGAACTGGTGGTATTGCATCTTCTACGAATCAGCTGGTAATTCTTTCACTTTTTTCATGCAAATGTTTGTTTGCATTATCTATTTCTAAACATACGTTTTTTGTATTTGTTAATGAAGTATTTGGTTGTTATGCAGCTTCATGGATCTTTTATGGTTGAGAAGGTTTCATTTGCTAACTATATCATGAATGTAAAGTATCACTCGCTATTTTAAATCTGTATGCTCTTCTTGCTTTCTTCTGTTGTACAGGATGACTTAGGGGAGACTTTTGGAGACATTGGTTCTTTCGAAGATAATGTGGAATCATTCCTGTCAAATGATGGGGGAGATGGAAACATCTATGGCACATTGAAGCAAACTCTTACTGAGCACAAGCCTGATTCTTCAAAAGGTAATAATCTCACAATTGTACTTATAAATTCTCTATTGTTTTTCTTCTTTGGTTACAGTATGTTAACTTAAAGGATGCATCTTAGGTTTCTCCTTCGGTGAAGTTGGTTGTATACGCACGAGAAATAAAGTGACTTGCTGTCATTTTTCATCGGATGGGAAGTTGCTTGCTAGTGCTGGACACGACAAGAAGGTAGGTTGCTTCAGAGTATCTGAAGTCTTTAGCATAAGATAACTGGATGGCTGTTTTATTTCATTCTGTGGTATGTGAATGTAGGCTCTGTCCTCTGTTTACTTCATTACCCATATCCATTTTCTTCTATGCTTTGGTTTCATCCAAGAAATTGTAAATTGTAAATTATGAACCATCTTCCATGCATACATCAGGCAGTTCTTTGGAACATGGATACTCTGCAAACACAGAACACCCCTGAGGAACATCAATACTTGATTACAGATGTCCGCTTCCGGCCTAATTCTTCTCAGCTTGCTACTGCTTCATTTGACAAGTCTGTGAGATTATGGGATGCTTCCAATGTTAGTATTCTTGCATTCTCTAGGCATTTTTCTTATAACCACGAGATGTAGTTGCAGGCCTTAGCTGTATTGCATAGCACTTCATACCATCATACGATTTGCCAGTTTTCAGTTAATTTGCTGTTAAATAAATTTATGCTCAACAATCTTCTGCTGAACAAATATTTGCAGCCTAGCTATTGTTTGCAAGCTTATACGGGGCATACTTCTCATGTTATGTCGCTGGATTTTCACCCGAAGAAGAACGATCTCTTTTGTTTTTGCGATAGCAACAATGAAATTCGCTACTGGAGTGTTAGTCCATTTTCATGTACTCGGGTGTCCAAGGTGTGCAATCTATTGTTAATTACTGTTATTTTCTTAATCCACTTTGCAGAAATAAATTCCTGTTGAGCTATGTTCAACTTCATATCCCTCTGTTTGTAGCAAGGAGGCAGTGCACAAGTGAGATTTCAGCCAATGACCGGCCGTCTGTTGGCTGCCGCTTCAGATAAGGTGGTTTCCATCTTTGATGTCGAAAATGACAGGCAAATTCATTCCTTCCAGGTTTGTTTTCGTGCTAGATGACTTTGAGTTTTTCCCATTAGCATTATTTGTCGTTTCTATATTCTGTGTGTCCTAGGCTTCATTTTACTTTTCAGATAAATATGGGTGTTTGGTTACAGGGACATCCTGGAGTGGTGAACTACCTGTGTTGGGATCTAAATGGTGAGTTACTGGCATCAGTTAGTGAGGAATCTGTCAAAGTTTGGTCATTGACCACTGGTGACTGCATTCATGAGCTAAGTGCTACCGGGAATCAGTTCCACTCTTGCGTTTTTCATCCTAGTTATTCAGCTTTGTTGGTGATTGGAGGAATGAGGGTAATTAGTGTTCTCCTTTTCTTTAGCACTCTTGTTCTTAAGTCTGTTTAATTCACGTCGGTAAGATGTCACTTAAGTCTTTTGGGATTACTTCATGTTCATCACTTCACTGGTGGCCTATACAGCAGTCTCTGGGTTCCGGCTGACTGATACTTTGTGAATTTATGTTGCAGTCTTTGGAGCTGTGGGACATGGTTGAGAATAAAAGCATGACAGTTCCAGCACATGATAACATTATCGCTGCTCTAGCACAGTCACCAGCGACTGGAATGGTTGGTTCTGCAAGTCATGACAGTTCGGTCAAGTTATGGAAATGAAGGAGATAGGATTCAATGTCAAAGATGTCACCATAAAAGCAGTTGGCATTTGCTTGTATTTTATGCATGTAACAAAATATATTTCTAGGCATCTTTATAGCTTGTTGTTTTTGATAAAGAACAACCATGATTGTGCTTGTTATAGTAAACATTAGAGAGAGGTTTGCGGTTGAGAAGCAAGTTGCACTGAGCCGTAGTTCTGTAGTGTTAAGATAATTTCTTCACCCTTAGGGTGAGTGTTTCCTCTTAAGATACAACAAGCGTAGTGGTTAATTGAATCCGTAAAGTTCTTTTGTCAGATGCAGTAGTGTATCGACCAATTAGAACCATCCCTTTCGTTTCTTCAGATGTTGTGGATCTTTCTAAAACCACGTTGACCTGCTTCCCCTGAAAAATTCTTTTTGTGTTAATCATAGAATACTAACTTATTCAGAGATTTGAGATCTTCAACTGGATATTGTTGGCATTGATTATTGAATATAAGGAAATCATAGCTAACGGAGAATATATAGTGTTGCAACTTGATGACTCAAAGGTCATTGTCACATCACACTATTAAAATCTCTAGTTCGTTGCGGTTCCATTATAGCCACTAGTCCACTGCTTGTACTTAAGAAACGGATGCCTATATATAGGACCTCAAGCTCTAGTTTTGTCGTTCTTCCTCTCTACAACATCACGAGGATGACCGCTTTGTTTGACATCCATCACTAGAATTTGTGTCATCAAAGGTCTCCATCAGTTACCAGTTTGCTGCAATTGAAATTTGAGTTTTGTTATATCTAGAGATGTGTTCAACATCTTAATACCTACATAATATTCCATCGAATTATAAAACGAAGTTTTCTTGACTTCTTTATATGATGGATTACAAAATCAGACAAGCACTCAGCTACGGAAGGGGTTCTACCATATGATCACCTGCCTAATGTTAGGGATTATAAAGCACAGAGGTTTCTTGCATGATTGAATCTTGTCTTTTGATCTTTGAGATTTTCCTGTTGTAGCTTCTTTGTCCACACTTATATTTCCTCGGTGATAAATTTGGGACTGACAATGTGAAAGATTTTTACATTCTTAGGTAAAACTGATCTAAAATAACAAGTAACTCTCTGTGTCTGATATTGTAACCTGAAAAATAAAGTAATAATCTGTTATATAGCTACTTAAATTAAATTGATAGTGTAGTTTACTTTGCACAGTCAGGTGCTTAAATATAGTTTAAGCTTACCAAACCTAATATACTAAAATAGGATTGCAACAAGCTTTCCCCAATCAATTGCATGTTGTGGGTTGTGCCTCAACCGCAAGCCCTAAATGATGAAATGAGTGGAGATCCCTTCTTCCCCCTTGCTAATAAATAATAACCAAGAACTTTGGAGTGCTAGAGCTTGGTGTTCTTCCTGTTTTGTCGCCTTCCATTCCAGCATAAGTGGCTAATACTAAAATAATAAGTGAAATAATTATCGTCTGTCGGACACCAGACAACCCTTGCCCACCCATTTTGTCTCACCCTAAGTTCCAGCCTACCCTCAACTAATTAGGCAACGTGTTCATTTATATCTTCTACAACACCGAGATAATGACCACGTTTACTTCATGTTCAAAGAGCAAGCATCCTGGCTGCCCATGCCTCAGGCAACCTAATTTCAGCATATATAACTTAAACTCATCAAAATATCTCTATGTTGCTACCAACTTCATTTCCCAAGGTTAGCCGCTCCTAGGGTAGTTTAGCATAGACCTAAAACAAGTATTTCAAATATTAGTGGTTTGGCCCACAATTCTACTCTCCTTCACTTTGGGCACGGAAGTTACTGAATATTAGCTCCTTTGAATTGACATATTTGCATGTGTTTTTACTCTTTGAATGCATGCTTTCACATTCTGCCTTTATACTACTGCAATCTTGCTGATTCTTTAGGCAATGAAATTTATCGAGAATGATTGTGGTATCGATTGGATGACAGGAGGTCGCATAGTGTCTTTTGTTGAAAAAATTTCACTGCACCCATCCATCGAAAAAAAACTATTTACTTCTTCAAAAGTTAAACACACTTAGCGAAGTTCCTTGTTTCGCTACTACATAAATGAATCCGTGTAAATGGAAACACCCCACATGAAATTTCATACTTTCCATTTGGAAATTAATAAGTTTCATATCGTGCAAACATGACAGGTAAATGTTAGGTGTTAACCACTCATGTTAATACATGTTCTTTTCTGCTCGCATTTGGGTAGGAAAAGATTGTCGTTTCCAAAAATGTCAGGGGCTTTTGCATCTATATCCGGTTTTAGGGTCATAATTGAACTTATACTCACTTTGCAAAAATATTTGCAAGCTCACCCACTTTATGTTCAACTTCAGACTTATCCGATCTGAAGTTAAAAAAAAATTAGTCTGAAATGAAAAAATTACACTTCAAATGCATTTAAGGCCAAATAGGTCTAAAGTGCAGCCAATGGTTTCATGCACTTAAGGCTAATAAGTCTGAAGTGAAAACTTGCACTTCATATGCACTTAAGGCCAATAAGTATGAAGTGAAAAATTACACTTCAGATGCACTTAAGGCCAAAAAGTCTGAAGTGCAACAAATATTTTCATTCACTTAAGGCTAATAAGTCTGAAGTGAAAATTTGTACTTCAGATGCACTTAAGGCCAAATAGGTCTGAAGTATAATTAATGGTTTCATGCACTTAAGGCCAATAAGTCTGAAGTGAAAAATTGCACTTCAGATGCATTTAAGGCCAAAAGATTTGAAGTGCAACAAACGTTTTGCTACATTTAAGGCCAATAAGTCTGAAGTGAAAACTTGCACTTCAAATGCACTTAAGGCCAAATAGGTCTGAAGTGCAACCAATGGTTTCATACACTTAAGGCTAATAAGTTTGAAGTGAAAAATTGCACTTCAGATGCACTAAGGCCAATAAGTATGAAGTGAAAAGTTGCACTTCAGATGCACTTAAGGCCAAAAGGTCTGAAGTGCAACAAGCGTTTTGCTACACTTAAGGCCAATAAGTCTGAAGTGAAAAATTGCACTTCAGATGCACTTAAGGCCAAAAGGTCTGAAGTGCAACAAACGTTTTGCTACACTTAAGGCCAATAAGTCTGAAGTGAAAAACTGCATGCACTTAAGGCCAAAAAGTCTGAAGTGCAACAAACGTTTTGCTACACTTAATACCAATAAAGTCTGAAGTAAAAAATTGCACTTCAGAAGCACCTAAGGCCAAAAGGTCTGAAGTGCAACCAATTTTTTTATGCACTTAAGGCCTGAAGTGCAAATTGCTCAGAAACAGAAATTTGTTTTTCAAATTATAACAATCCAATATACGATTTAATACTAAATCTACTCCAAATGAGCTCAAATTTAAAATATAATCTCCAAATATCCTCAGGAACAAACCCAATCATCAATTTGTCAAAACAACAATAAATCTAATGAACCCATTTTGCAACTAAGAAAAAGAAGAAGAAGAAATCCTAAGCAATAGTAAAAAGTAAAGCGTCATAACAACTCACCATTGTAAAACATCAATAAACTACATTAAAATATGTTCACAACCACCATATAAAATCATTATCACCCGAAGAAGAAAAAGAAAAAGAAGAAGAAGAAGGAGAAGAAGAAGAAAATGAAGGAGGATGAGAAAGAGGTACGAAGTTATTTAAAAGTGGGATACAAATTAAATTTAAAAAAAAAAAATATAGATTAAATAGGGGCGACCAAATAAGACGTGCCGTGCAATTTTTACTAATGTCAACGGATAGAAAGTAATGGATTTCATTTCAACTGGCCCAATTGGCCCACATTTTCAACCTGAGGCCATTTGGTGCATAAAATGGGCCAATATTCCCTTTTGAACGCGTATATTCTTGACTTATCTCCAGTTCAATTCTTGTTTTGTGTTTTTAATTATGTTTATAATTTTAACTATTGATAAAGAAATTAATGTTAAATCTAACTCAACCTTAAAAGCTAGCTCACAGTTTACACTCCAACTTATGTGGGATATTCAACCCCCCACGATAATTGGAGCGTGAACAATATAAGATGATGGCTCAATATCAATAAAATTGGAGAACAAGATACAAAACTTTATTTTAAGTTGGTGGAAGAATATTTCGTTTAACTTTTTTCAACTTGAAAATTTGTGATGGAAGTTGTTGTTGTAGAAATAATTAAATGAATAAAAAGTATGTTCTCTCTAATAGCTTAAGCTTCGGACGAGATGACTACACACTTCATAAGAACTTAACAAAAAGACCACCGGATGTTGGAGATAAAATAAAAAACGAAAAGATGTCATCGAAACACTCCGGCAAAGAAATTCTTGCAAGATATCGTCCAAACCACCTAATTGATATAGTAAATAATTACCTTAACCTCTCATTTCCTTGTCTATATTACACAAAATTACGGACCTGAATACCCAAGTAAATTTTAAAAAAAATGTTTTAAATATTATTCACAGAAATGTCTAGTCTAGCATTAAAAACGCGGTTTTAGGTACTACTCTAATTCAATTTTTAGTACTATTGGTTTTTACTTTTTTACTTTTTGTAGTTGTACGGACTAAATGTGCGTCAAGGGCACGCACCTGAATAGATCAACGTGTAAACTGGGTAACATTATAACCTGGTTTCTGGGTAAAAGGAAAAAGAAAAAAAGAAAGGGCGGGAGGACTTGAAAAAAAAGTTATATTCTACTTATGAAAAAATAGTAAAGAGGATTTAATTCTGGAGAAGTGAGTCCGTACTCCGTAGGTTGCAGATCTGAAGAGTATCATGATTGGCTCTGAGCTTTGACATTTGTACATTTGCAATATCTATGAGGCTCAGATACTACTACTATTAAACTAACGTCAAAATCATGACCACTCTCATAACTGTATTCATCTCATCGGGTGTTTTTATTACAATTCGCGCTAACATTTCAAGTTTACAAGTTTTAGATATTTTTTTGAATTTTAAATAAATTATTTATACGTATTAATCAATAAAACATATTGAATTATGTCGAATATATACACTAAACTGTGACTCTGCCGCTGATGTGTATACCAAACCTATGAATGTAAAATTCTAAAAAAATATATATTTTTGAACTTATGATTTTAAAATTGTAGTGTAGAGACTAAAGTTAAACCCGTTAAATATAAATTCTAAATTTATCTTTTCAAAATAATGCACCCATTATCTTAAAATTCTAGATCCGCTTTGCTTTCATGCATGTTGTAAACTCTAAAAGGCGTGCATTATTTGAATTACCTGGCTTTATTTTAACGGAATCTTAATGGAGCGGCATTTTCAATCTATTAACTCTTTTTTTTCCGCCTAGTTTTAATTTCTCGAGAGAAAACTTAACTATTAAATATAGAGTCTCACGCAACCAAGAACTCTTCCAAAGAAGTGGTGGAGAATTCCTGCTCAAGAGTCACAGCCCGGGAATATTGATTATCTTGAAATATATCACGCAATCTATTCCATTTTGTTCGGGAGAAGGTTGCGCGCGGTCAAGTCCATGTACTTCATGTGCCATCCCGTCATCAAATAGCGGATATCTTTACCAAATGTCTTCCACTAGTATTGTTTGAAGATTTCCGGGACACTCTCAGCCTCCGTACTCCTGCTTCAACTCCGGGGGTGTGTTAAATATAGAGTCCCACGCAATCAAGAACTCTTTCAAGAGTTTTACAGATAATGGTTAGGCTAGAATAGCTATCAGTTAGTATTTTTGTATAATTACTCTACTGTAATCTCTATCTCAATCTCTAGCCAAGATGTTAGTGTTATATATATACGCGAGATTGTGTACACATGAGAAGAAAAAGGAAAATATTCCCATAATCTTTCACTAACTTCTGATATGAAACTATTGACGGTTGCATTTTCTTTCTTTAAAAATTAGAATTGAATTTTTCTAGTTACATTATTTAAAATAGAGTTGAGTACAGTAGCGACTTTTCAAGGGATTTGTTAAAGGATTTTCTCTTAAATTTTTTTTTTCACTCTCTTCTTCAAATTTTGGGGTGGTATTAACCCGAGATAGAAGGTATGAAAAGATGATATTTTGGGAAAATTCGATTTTTTTAACCAAGAATATTTCATGCTTTTGGCGGGAATATTTTGGGAAGTAGAGATTCTTTCCGATGTTCATCTCTTTAACTCTAATCTTATCTACACTTATTTAATGTTAGTCATAGTACCAATCAGTACATTATGCATCATTAACATTAATATTAAGATTCTAGGAACTTCATAATGGTAGTAGTATTCGTTTAATAAACGTATTTCAATGGTACGGGAAAGCCCAAAATTAGGGGAAAAAGATGGATTGGAGTGTGCTTTTTTCCAGCAACAGATAAGTAGATGACAAATATGAAAGGTTAACCAATTTGAGCATCCCAAAGAAATCCTGTGGGTCATGAAGCCAACTATTTGGCACTTTCTTCCCTCTGCTAACCAATTATGTTTGAAGTTTGATTAACATTTTAAAATAATTATATTATTTATTATATTGACATGAAAAAACTTTAACTTGTATTATTTTTGTATAGTTTTTAAATATTTAAATTTTAATATCAAAATATTAAATTTATCTAATTCAATTTAACTTTCGAAAAGAAAAACATGATAACTATAAAGGAACGAAGGGGTTATCTTTCAAAATGATCGTGACTACTATTTACCAGATTTTGCTAGTAGTTTCATAATATACATGTAAAATTGATATTTTAAATCCTTATATAGTGGTATAACTTATAAGCGATTAATGAAGTGAATAAAAATTATGGAAAAATAAGTCCAAATTTCAGCAAAGACTGAATATTTTAGGTGATTTTCTGCCTTCTTATCCTATAAATATGCTGGTCAGTAGCAAATAGCCGAGCAAAGTTAATCGCGTTTATCCTTTGCCTATTGAATAAACTTCTTTTTTTGAAAGAGCGATATGTTTATAATAATATGTCATCATCTTCAACTCACACGAATATATTTCGAGTTATACAACTATACATGAGATACGCACTTCAACTTTAGCTCTTGCACCCCTCCCTAAATTTTATCAGAAGATGATTAAGAATTTTTTTCCTTTAAACGCCCTTTAATTTTGATGCGAAGTAATATCTAACTCGGTTACATAATATCTTGTGTGGAGACTTCCCCAAGAATCATAAGATATAATGAATTAAGTATAAACTAAACTTTCTAATAAGTAAATTTCTCAAGATAAAAAACATAAAAGTGAATTGAAGTGGCTGGTGGTCATGGTTGGTGATTGCTGCTAGTAGTAGAGATGATTATTGGTGGTGTTTAGTGATGATGGTTGGCGATGGAAGTACATAAGTTAAAATTGGTGATTGTGTAGTAAAGCTGTAAGTGGAAACGTATCCACGTAATACTTAAAGTGCATGTCTTAATGATCTTAAAACTTTGTAGAACAAATTAATCATGTATAACGCAAATAAGTGACTTTTTCATATATATAAAAAATGCACTTATAACTTTTAAATATAGCGCTTAATATAAGATATAATATAGTATTGTATTGTCTAATAAATATAACGTTTGGCTAGATGATGATTAAAAAAGTTGTAACGAAAAGGTCTCATGAAGATATTCATTGTGCAGATATATCGGGTTGCAGATATGTCAAGTAGATACCGAAAGAAACAGGTCAGACATCGAAAGAATCAAATCACCTAAAATAGCTTATCAGAAGTTGGAAGCCGATTCCTAATGAAAGTCAGATTTCTTGATGAAGTTATTTCATGGGCTGAAAGTATGGTAATAACTTGAGGAATTAATGTCAATCATGATTCATTAATCATGAAAAAAACGCATGGAAAGAAAAAATATGTGAAAGAATCATCTAACAAAAGAAATAGAATCCTTTTAGGATTTTATAAAGACTTGAATTTTTTTTACTGAGTATTATATTCTTGTTCAAGCACTAATTTGGACACAAGGATGTTTGAATAGTATTAAAAATTTATGATATCTTAATATTATGTTTAGAAAGTAGTACAGATATTTAATAGGGACGGGAGATGGTATGCAACAAATTAAAAATGCTTAAGGGAGAAGACGATCATAGTTGCATAAGACCCAAATTCACCACAACCATATATCCGGGCATATAATGAATTGAGTTATTATCTATATATCAAATGAAAACACTTTGAGTCTAGTTCCACAACTTCAAGCCGGTCATCATTCCAATACTCGCATAAGAATTACGACTTCTTTTACTGAAGAGTGGTAGAGCAAAAATTTGATTCCAGAAAAATACCTTGACGCGACGCCCTAGGCGATGTCCAGCGCGGCTCGGCAGGCCAAAATCATGCCAAAAGTATAAAAAAGATTAAGTATATGAAGATTTCTCTTGATGCTATGCCTAGGTGATGTCTGGCGCGATGTGGTGGGACATATTTGGCTTGAAGTGCTAATTTAAAAGAACACTTCGAGGAGAGAGAAACCTACTTTATTCTACATTATTTTGGAGAGCTTTTTGAGGGGAGAACGACCTAGAGCTTCACTTATCCACCCAAGGTAAGACTTTTATCAAATATTCAATTTACAACACTAGCTTAACAGCATCTTAACACATAAAAATTCTAAATTTCTATGTTTCTACTAAGAATTGAGAGAATTCTCAAGACCCAAGACCAAAAGATTTGTGATTTAAAGTAAACTTAGCCACCTGTTTTCAACTACAATCTTTAGAGAAATTATAGTTGATATTTGTTCCGAGAAATAATTAAAAAGGCCTCGATTAACTATTAACCCTAAAAATTAAGAGGAACAAAACCTAGGATTTTAAAATGGGACTTCTATTATTGATTCTCGATCAATTGTGTAGAGATTGATTTGGAAAGTTGAGTTGGAGCGAACGAGAGTGCTCGAAAGAAGAAACAAGATGAGTTGAGATAATATTTTTACCAAAGTTGTGTCACGACCGGAAATTCCAACCACGGAGCCGAGATGACACCAAACATCCACTTGCTAGGCAAGCCAACGTTAGCTAAGGAGTTAACCAAATTTTAACAGTTTAAAGGCAGAATATTAATAATTAACAATTGATAAACTCTAAAATATATGAAATAAATACATAAATAACGCAATCTATACTAATCCTAAAAATCTGGAGTCACAAGTACATGAGCGACTAGAATACTACAAACATGATTTGAAATAAAATACAAATGTTTGAAACTAGATCAATAGTAAAACAAGATAAAAGGAGACTTCAAGGACTGTGAACACCACGCAACTCTACCTCTAGTCTCCTGAAAAAGTCGGATTCGAGCAATCTCCTATACGCGCGGCTAGGACCAACGTCGGGATTTGCACAAGAAGTGTAGTATGAGTACTACCGATCCCATATAATCTGTAAGTATCGAGCCTAACTTCGAGGAAGTAGTGACGAGGATATAACAAGACGCTCACTAATAACTTGTACGAGTAATACTAAAAGACAACAGAAATATAGACAAAGTGAATAAACTCATAAGAATGGGACCCGAAAGTCAACTAACAGAGGGCCCCAGGATAACATCATCTCCGTCACGACCCAAACTTCCTAGTCGTGATGGCACCTAACCCCAACCCGTTGGGTAAACCAACAGTCATATGATAACAATGAAACCGAATAAACATGGTCCAATAACTCAACAGCGGAAAAATAACATGAAATATCTGAGAAGATAACTATAAAACTGCTACAACCATACCCAAAATCTGGTGTCAACGAGTACACGAGCACTACCGAATAACAAGATACAAGTAAAATCCTCTAATACAACTGTCTGAACAATAGAATAGTAAGGATAGAAATTACTGAAAGAGAACTTCAAGGACTGCAGACGGCATACAGCTACCTTATAGTCTCCCAAAGGCTGAAAACAACTCAAGTATGGAAATCACCTCGACCCGATGTACCTGGATCTGCACACGAAGTGCAGAGTGTAGTATGAGTACAATCAACCTCATGTACTCAATAAGTAACAACACTAACCTTGGGCTGAAAGCAGTGATGAGCTCAAAATAGTAGTCATATGCTAATATCAATAACCAGTAACAGTTCAGAATATAAAGAAAAAATCGTAGAAACAAGTAGCTCAATGATATCATGTTCAACTTGTTCACATTTTAGAAATTTAGACATACTTTCAAGTATAACATTTAAAGCCCAACACGGATAAAGTATTTCATTTAACAGTTAGCATGTGTAAAGTACACCTCTATGCCTACATGTCAAGTATACATGTCAAACAACAATGTCACAGATCCATCAATACCCACACTTAGCATTGTATGTGTGCCTAGCGTAACTGCCCATCATTCATGCACGCATATAAAACATTGTGCCTGCACCCATTGCTGGCATGTTAGACTCCGGAGGGGTGAATCCCGCCCAAGCGCTAATCATAATTATTTGGCCCAATAGTGTGTCCTGGTGCACGCGTCGCCCCAAAACAATAAGACTTAGCCTAATATGGTCCTGGCATACACGTCACCTCAAAATCAATACCAAACATGCTCTATGGACTAAACTCAGTCATTTATCGTTCATGTCTCAGATAAACACATCTCAAAATGTTCAATTTAACAGTGTTACACATAAGAGGGATCAACAACATGTGAGGAATCAAATAAGAAGTACTGAGACAGAGATATCATTTACGGGTATAACATCATGACTGAGAACATGTGTACAAATAAAGCATGTAGCTGTAAGACAACAAGAATAGTCCTATCAAGTCTCAAACAAATAGCATTTATCCTAGACATAATGTCTAACATGAATCACAACTCAAATGATTCAACAAGTAGGAAAAAATTCGGGGATAATAAGATATGATAGCGAAACAAGGCCGATAATAGCCTATATGATAGCAACAAGATAGGGGATTCAAGGTTTTACTAAAGAAAAACAAGAAAATCAAGAAACATGCGAAAGCTAAAAGAAAATAGGGAAACGAAAAAGGAGACAGAAATTAAAGATAGATTGAATTCAAGAAAGAGTTTCTTGAATTCAAGAAGTCTATTCTTGAAGTTGAATCCTAGCAACAACAATTAGCTAACGAAGAACTAATCGCCTTTGATAGAGAATTAAAAACAAGAGATGGATTGTGAAACCCGACCCTTTAGAATAACAAGAACAACAATAAGTCTAAACTTATCACCTTTCTTGAATACCTAGAAATGATCTAAGATTTCGAAAATGGTTTAGTCTTACCACCTTAAGTTGATTCTTGAAGGTTAAAGATTAATCCAAGAGTAGCCGCACACAAGAGTGCAAGAAAAATCCCACAATTTTTGTTGATATTATCTATCATAATCTCCCCTAAAACAAAGAAGACACCCTTTATATAGAGAAAGAGTCACGAAATTCTACCACAAAATGAAGAAAGAAAGTCCTCACTACTTTGGACAAAAAGTCCAACTACCTTAGGGATCTTGAAAGTCCAAAACCAATCTTGAAAATTATAGAAATCTTGGAAAAGAAAAAAAGTCCTAACTACTTTGGACAAAAAGTCCAAGTACCTTAGTACAGGATCTTGCAATTCCAAAACTAATCTTGGATAGAATCTTGGAAATCTTAAAAATCTTGAAAATCTTGAAGGAAATTTGCAAGCAACTTGGCACCAACTTGCGTTCAACTTCTATCACGACTATTGTACCCTTCTTTGAAATCAAGTAAGTCCTTTTTATATTATAAAAGCGTGACTTCATGTAGGACTAATTGGGCTACAGCTTTGGACACATTTTAGGTGCCAAAATAGTTCAAAAGTGGACTGATTTGGACCTTCTTCAAAGGATGTATCTTGGGATCCAATACTCCTCTTCTTGGACATAGATTTGGGCCATAAAAAAATTGTAACACCTCGCCAATTCACATCCTTATCCTTGAGCCCTTCATCCCAATTAACAACTTCATTATTTGCACTTGAGGTGTAATGACCTTGTTTTGCAACTCTTTAGCTTGACATCTTGTTAAAGGCCCTCTTGAGATTCCAAAGCTTTGTCCTTGTCTTTGAATAGATTTGAGCTTCTTAGGATGCTATCACTAAAGGCCTCCCCAAACCATGAACACACCGGTGCACGCACACACGCCCGTCACCTAGCGTGGGCGTCACTCTAATATCTTTCATATAACGTATTGCTCAGGGTTAAATACCCTCAAATCCAAGTTTAGATGTGTTATTTACCTCAAAACGCGCAAATAAATGCTCCAAGAAGCCCTTCCCACGCGTATCGGCCTCCAAATATTAACAAATATTGTCGTAAGAAATAACTTCAAATAATAAAGCTAATCAAAATTGTAAAGTCAACCCAAAAAGGCAACCCCAGGCCTTCTCCTCGAAACCCGACAAATTTACAAATCCCGAACACTCATTCAATTACGAGTTCAGTCATACCAAAATCATCCAATTCTAATCATAAATCGACCATCAATTCAATAAATCTTACTCTCCAACAACATAGTCTAAAATCCTCAATTTCCACATTAAACATACATAAACTAGGTGTACTAATCAATGGATAATCAATATTTATTAATATAAATGATGAATCTTCATTACCTATTCAATTTTAGCCAAAATCCTCTCAAACATCGCCCCTAGATGAGTTCCACAAGTCCAAAATGAGAGAAAACATGAAACCCTTTGATTATAAGTTATGCCACTCAATCCGCATCTGTGGTCCAAAAGGTCGCACTTGCGACGTTGCTTTTGCGGTCAAATTTTTGCATCTGCGGAATTCACTTAGACACCCTACCAAGCGCACCCGCAGCTCAAAAATGTGCACCTACGAGACCGCTTCTGCGGTCCTCCCTTCGCTCTTGCACGTCCGCACCTGCAGAGAACTTCCGCTTCAGTGACTGCAGCCCATCCATCCCATATCCGCTTCTACGGCAAAAACCTCGCACCTGCGGGCTCGCAGATGAAGAAAATACCTCGCACCGCCACTACCAAGCCCAGCTAACCTCCACTTCTGCGATTAGCGTGTCGCTTCTGCGGCTTCGCACCTGCAGTCAAGACCTCGCATGTGCGATCATTCCAGAAGCCTTAATTTTCGGGAATTCCTCAAGTCCAAATATCAATTCAATTTTCAATCTGAATCACACTCGAAGCCCCAGGGACCACATCCAATATACCAACAAGTCCTAAAATATGATACGAACTTAGTCGAAGCCTCAAATCACATCCAACAGCATCAAAATCACGAATCACACCCCAATTCAAGCCTAATGAAACAAATGAACTTTCAACTTCTAAAACTAACGCTAAACCATATCAAATCAACTCCGAATGACCTCAATTTTTGCACACTAGTCCCAAATGACACAATAGACCTATTCCGACTCTTGAAACCTAAATCCAAACCTGGTATCAACAAAATAAACTCTGAGTCAAACTTCTCAACCTTCCAAACCTTCAACTTTTCAACTTTTGCCAATTCAAGCCAAAACGACCTACGGACCTTCAAATCAATATCCAGACATACGCCTAAGTCCAAAATCACCATACGAAGCTTTTGGAACTATCAAAACTCCATTCCGGAGTATTCTACACAAAAGTCAAACTCCGATAAACTCTTTCAGCTTAAGCTTCAAACCTTGAGACTAAGTGTCCCAATTCACTCCGACATATCCCAGAACAAAACCAATCATCGTGGCAAGTCACATAACTACAAATGAACATAGAAGAAGCGATAAATAGGGGAACAAGGCTACAATACACAAAGAGACCGGTTGGGTCGTTACAGTCTCATAACCTCATATCACAGTACAGAAATAGAGCACTAAAAGTACAAACAGTTACAACATATCATACTCCGTTCGACACGCAACCCGACCCCAATGTCATTCTAATGTCTTTTGCAGCGTGCAACTCGATCCCAAAATCATATCAATATCTGTTGCGACATGAAACCCATTTACATTATCAATTCATTTCAATACTATTGCAGCGTACAACCCGTTTCTAATATCAAATTATTAACATGAATAACTCGACATAAACAAATTTCGCAATCTCAACATAAAAGGCACTAAAGCGTATAAAATACCAAGGAACTGCTAGTACAAACAGAGAACAACCAATATCTCATATTCACAAACCTGGACAAATCATTAATGCGAGAATGGCCAAAGGACACACAATCCGATATAACATAATAAAGTGCAACAAATAAGATAAATACAATAAAGGCAAGTAGGGACAAGAATCAATAAAGATATAAAATTATTACAGGTAGGAACATCTAACAAGTAAGTAAATATTGATCGAGGAATGAATAATCCAAAACAAGTAATAACTAAATGACAGATAACAAGTATGGCATGAATAAAAAGTAAGGACACGTAGCAATCAAGAATGTAACGAGATATAACATGGAATAAATTATGACATAGAGGTAAATAGCCCTGCCCGTATGCTTTAACCCATGGCAACGCATATACACATGTCACCTCGCATATATGTCGCCCCCACATATAGTCACGTAGAAAATAGACCAGACAATTCCTAATTCCCTCAAGTCAAATTTAAACACGACTCTTACCTTTTTTCGCAACCAAATCAACAATCAATCATGGCTTCTTCTTTCGAACAACCTCCAAACCAGTTGAATCTAGCCAATTATCCATAAAATAATCCAAAAATACTTTATAAACTACCCACGAATGAAAGATGTTCAATCTTTAGCTAAATTAAAAAAGTCAACGAAGTCAACCCCGAGCCCACTTGGTTGAAATTCAAGCTTGATCAAATCCCGATTACCCATTCACCCCCGAGCCCGGTTATGTAGTTTGTTTTGAAATTTGACTTTAATTTCAGGTCTAAATCTTAATTTTATAATATTCCTAAATTTTACCCAAAACCCCTAGTTTTCACCTTGAAATTCATAGATTGGATGTTAGAAATTCATGAAAAGTTGTTGAAATTGATTGAAAACTAGTTAAAGGTGCTTACCAATAAATTTGGGAAGATAAAGATCTTCAAAAATCACCTCTAGAGTGTTTAGGGTTGAAAAATGGTGTAAAATGAGCTAAGTCTGACTTTTCAATCTTTTAGCCAACTGCAGGTAGTGTTCGCAATTGCGACAATCGCAAATGCGAAAGACTGATTGCAAATGCGAACCGTGCCCCTAGCCCATATAAGTCGCAAATGTGACAAAACCCTCGCATTTGTGAGGCCCCCTTTCATCACAAATGTGGTCAAAGATTCGCAATTGTGAATTTGCCTAATTCTAGTGCCCAGTCGCAAAAATGACCCACGCATCGCAAAAGTGATCCTAGGTTGTCTGCAATTACGAACACTTCTTCGCAACTACGTAGTTGCCCTGCCCAACCTATTATCGCAAATGCGAGCTCGACTTCTCAAAAGCGGAGTTTGCATTTGAGAACAAGTCCTTTCAAATGCAAGACCTGCAGCTTAACACTAATGACAATTGTGCATCAACTGCTCCAAACTCAGCCGTAACGTATCTGAAACTCACCAGGGCCCCTCGGGATCCAAAACGAACATACACACAAGTGTAATAACATCATAAAAACTTGCTCACTACCTCAAATCATCAAAATAACATCGAATAACAAGAATCGATCATCAAAACTCAAGATTTCAACTTGAAAACTCATTTTTCACAATCTATCACATAATGCACAAAAATACCTCGGGTCACTCGGGACCCCAACCAAACGTGCGTACAAGTCCAAAAACATAATATGAACCTACCAGAATCGTCAAAATACCGATCTAAGGTCGTGTAATGATCCGATCGGTCATTTAGAGCATTTGTATTCAGCTCGGTGGTTTAAGGTCATGAATAGCTTTATGTAGTGTATTACGACTTGCTTGCATGGTTGGTTTTGGTTTTCGAGTGGTTCGAAATTGATTTGGAGCAATGATTCTCAATATGGAAGCTTTAAGTTAGAAGAGTCGACCAAGTTTAAAATTTATGTATCTGACCTCGGATTGAAGTTTTGATGGTTTTGTTAGGTCTGAATGGTGATTTTGGACTTGGTCATTTGCCCGAGTTTTCATTTGGATGTTTCTAGAAGGTTTTGGCACTATTTGGCGAAAGTTGGCGATTGAAGGTTTGGGATATTCGTAAGTTTGATCGAGAGTTGACTTTGATGATATCGAATTCGGATTGTTATTCCGAGAGTTGGAATAAATTTATTATGTCATTTGAAACTTGTGTGCAAAATTTGAGGTCATTCCGGATTGGTTTGATGTGGTTCGACATAGGGCTATCATAATATGGTAAATACCGAATTATCGTACCGAAATAAAAAAATTTGGTATATGTTATTCGGTATTTTGGTATTTGGTATGGTATTTGATTTTAATTTTTAAAATAATTTGGTATTAGGTATGGTATTTGGTATTTTAAAAAATAATACCGATACCGCTACCGTACCTAAATATATACTAAATTATACAAAACAAATATTATTGATTAACATACTAAGTTACGTAATACTTCTCTTTGGCATTCATGTTGAGGTTAGTATTAAAGTCCTTTTACTTATTTAGGAAATGTAACGACTCGACCGATCGTTTTGAGCATTTATATTTTGTTCAGCTATTTGAAGTCTTGAATAGCTTCGTATGATGTATTATAACTTGTGTGAATCGTCAGTTTTGATTTCAGGTGATTCGAAAATTGACTTGGAAAAATGATTCTCAACTAGGAAGCTTTAAGTTGGAAGAGTTGACCAAGTTTGACTTTTAAGTATTTGACCTATGGTTTGAGTTTTGATGGTTCCGTCAGGTGTAGGTAGTGATTTGGGACTTGGGCATATGGCCGGATTTGCATTTGGATATTTCTAGAAGGTTTCGACATTATTTGGCGAATGTTGGAAATTTGAAGGTTTGAAATATTCAAAAGTTTGACCAGAAGTTGACTTTGACGATATCGGGTTTGATTGTGGTTCCGGAGATTGGAATAACTTCGTTATGTCATTTGGGACTTGTGTGCAAAATTTGAGGTCATTCCGGATTGGTTTGATAAGGTTCAGCACGAGTTTGGAAGTTGAAGGTTCAAAAGTTCATTAAGTTTAATTTGAGGTGTGATTCATCTTTTCGATATTGTTATATGTGATTTGATGCCTCAAGTAGGTCCATATTAAGTTTCGAAACTTGTTGGTATGTTCGGATGGGGTTTCCAGGAGCTCGGTTGAGTTTCCGGCGAGATTCAGATCATTTTGTCTCATGCGGCCTGGCTGAAGGCATTTATGGTGCTGGTGTAGCCGCATTTGCGTAATCTTGGTCGCAGAAGCAAGTCCACAGATGTGGGCTATACATCATAAAAGCGAATTCGGACAATAGGCGAGAGGCCGCAGGTGCGGGGAGATGATCGCATCTGCGCAATCGCATGCGTGCCCTGAGCGCAATAGTGCGGCCGCAGAAGCGGATTTTCTAACGCAGATAGGATGAGTGGTGGGTCAAAGTGTTTATGTAGAAGCGTAATTTTTGGTAACAGTAAGCGGCAGATGGTTCGTAAAAGCGGAATCTCTGGGCAGAAGCTTATAAATTCGAGGGTTGGTTCATTTTTTTTCATATTTTGAGTTGGGGACCTCAGATTTGGCGATGTTGCCGGCGACTTTCACCACATGGACTGGGGTAAGTGTTTTATACTCGGTTTTGATTATATTTCGTGATTCCACCTTCATTTTTGGCATTTGATTAGTTATTTTGAAAGAGAAATTAGGGATTTTGTCTAAATTTTCCTAAAGTGAGTTTTTGAGTTTTGAACATCAATTCTTAGTCGGATTTGAGTGAGATTAGTATGGTTGGACTCGTAATTGAATGGATTGTTGATTTTTGTGAATTATTTTGGGCTCCGAGGTGCGGTCCGCAGTTTGATGTTTTGGTTGCCTTTCGACTTTTGATTAAAGATTCAACCTTTATCGATTGGGTTTGTTTCCTTTGGAATTATTTGATGTTCTTAAGTTGCTTTTGGGTAGTTTCGAGCTGTTTGGAGGTCGATACGCGCGGGATAGCATTTCTAGAGTATTGTTTAGCTTGCTCGGTATTAGATTCGGCGTGTTCGAGATAAGTGACTTATCTAAACTTGGATTTGGGGGTATTTAACCTTGGGAACTATGTTATAAGAGATGTATTGAGGTGACGCACATGCTAGGTGACGAGCGTGTGGGCGTACACCAAGGAAATCACGATTCTAGTCGACTATTAGACTATGACCGGACTTGTTTTGCTGTTATATCTTGTTACACCTATGTTCTCCCTACCTGTTTGACATTATGAGCCGTAAACTGTGTTAGAAATCATGTTTAGGCTATATGCTTAACCGGTTGATACCTAATGAGGCTATTTCTGTTGTTTTGAGTTATCTTCTCTAACTGTAATCATATACTCAGTCATAATTCTTTATTTGCATATCATATTTCAGTCTCTTTTCATCGTTCCTTATTACATCATGTTATCATTATTTGGGCTGACTGGCATGAGATTTGTGAGCCCAAGAGACTAGAGAGATTGATGACTGAGTTGGGAACTGAGGGCCGAGTTGTGAGTGACATTTATGGGATCAGGCTGCATGCTGCAAAAATTATTTATGGGATCGGGTTGCACGCTGCAACAGGCTTTATTGATTCGTTTATGGGATTGGGTTGTACGCTGCAGCAGTTGATTATGGGATCGGGCTACATACCGCATCAAGCTTTATTGATTCATTATAGGATCGGGCTGCACGCCGTAACATGCCATGTTGGCTTATCTTAGCGCTTGGGCAGGATCCGCCCCTCAGGAGTCTAACATACCAGCAGTGAGCGCATGTACCGAGTGTTGAGTGTCGAGTGATTGAGTGTGAGATAGTGAGATTGAGTACTCTAAGAGTGTGAGTACATTAGTTCAATTTGACATGCATACTTGGCATGTAGGTGTAGAGATGCATTTCCTCATGCTAAACGGTATCGTGACATTCATGGCTTCACATGCACATCGACATGTAGGCATAGAGGTGTACTTTTCTCATGCTATCTGAGAATGAAATATCTTATCCATTGAAAGGTTTTTTTTTTTGGGGAAAAAATCACAGTTTTCTGAAAAGCATGCCAATTTTTCGTAACTATGAACGAGCTGAGCATTATATCTTTGAGTTATTACTTGTCATGCTTTTATTATATTGTTACGAGTTGTTCCTGGCTATTGGTGTTGGACTCTACCCTTGTCTAAGCTCGTCACTACTCTCAACCTAAGGTTAGGTTTATTACTTATTGAGTACATGGGGTCGGTTGTACTCATACTACACTTCTGCACCTTGTGTGTAGATTTTTGGAGCTGACGTTGATGTGTATGACGGGAGCTGGCATTAACGATGTACCTGCTTCCTGGTTATAGCTGCCTCTTCATCTTGGTAGCTTTAGATTTATAAACCTGTTTATGTATATTTTGAATAGATGATGTATTTATTTTTTACCAACTTTCAACTATTTCATCATTTATTTTCCCAGTAAATCTAATTTGAATTGGATTGTTGTTAATTGGCTTACTTAATGGGTCGGTTTACGTGCCATCACGTCTAGTTGGATTTTGGGTCATGACCGTATTAGAGCTCTAGGTTCATAGGTTCTACGAATCACGAGCAAGTGTCCAGTAGAGTCTTGCGGATCGGTATGATGACGTATATTCCTATCTTCGAGAGGCTAAAAGGCATCCAAGATAAACTTCCTATATTTTATTCCTTATCGTGTGGCATTGATTCAGCTTGAAGCGTACAGATTTGAATTTCTTTCACTCACTCGTATGCGTATGTGAGCACTCGGTACCAGCTGTGCATCGACGACTTGTGATTTCCATAGAGGAGGTGTGAGATGTGTTTTTCTATGTTTTTATGGCGGGCAAGTCTAGAGGATTTGAGGTACGTTTATTGGGCTCGATGGTTCCAGTTGTGTGAGCATGTGCTTTTGGATTTATATGCAGTTAGTGTCCCTAGGAGCGGGACTTATAGCTCGATGAGTGGTGGGATGGCTATGTGATAAGTATGACATTATCGCGGTATGCGTTTAGATGGATTTAATGTGGTGAGAAGAGTTTGCTTGGGATGTGGAAGGGACTATTGGATGCTTGAATTCTGACTTGATGTGTTGTACACTCTCGATTTATGATCGTGTTGAGGGATCTTTCTTGTTATTTCATTTGTGAAACGAAGTAGATTCTCATGTCTTGTTGATGAGTTCAGACTCAAGAAGATTAAGTGATTGCATAGTAGTTATGGCAGCAAAAGGGTATAGAGAGAGGTCAGTATGGGGCTAAGCAGGAAGGTTATCACTTGTGGGGGTAATCTACGAATGTGTGATCCTTATGATAATTGTTGAAGAGTTTCTTACTACCAGTGGGTTATATGTGTCGATTGTGTATGGAACGGTTGTGAAAGTTGAGTTGACTGTCACGAGGATGAATGCGAGCTTCGCAGATGATTTGAGGTATTTTATGATTTGTGTTGCATGAGCCTATGAAGGATTTAGTAGAATTTCAGTGCTGGATTATGGCAGTAATAGAGTATGGGTATTATGAGTTACCGAATGTTAGATCTATGGCTTTGAGCCAAGTGTGGGAGTCTGCTATCGATGATTTAATTGCATGGTTATGTGTTGTATTAGTTTCGGTCCGAGGCATAATTATGGATCGGTTACGACTTGCAGAGGTTGGTTTTGACGATAACTTAAGCAATGAAATTTTTGGATGCATGATGCATTACACCTTATGGATATACAGAGGTCTTGCAATGGTTTAGGTTTGCTGTTGGTGACGGATGTAATGTACCAAGAAAAAGGGATTTTCTCGGTTGCTCAGAGGTGTGAATTACTTCTTTGGGTGATGGTGTTCTAATGGAGTGCAGATTGTTCGGCTTATTTAGGCGGTTCATTTGAGATTTGAATAGAGTGGATGACTCTCGAGAAGGTTCTACAGAGTTCAAGATTCATATGTGACATTTGGAGGATTTCCCTGGATTTATGTATGGCTAAGATCTGAGATTTGCATTGGACGGTGTCGGGACTTGCGGTATTTCTGTATCACTATGGCTTCTAATTTCAGTATCAGAAAGGTAAAATGAACAACTTTAAATTCACATAAGGTCTCTTCGAAGTAGGTGTCTCGGTTGTGGTACCTTTGGTGTTCTTAAGAGGGAATGCAGCGGCTTATGTGCCTTAGAGTGTTGTGATTTTATGATAGAATCTCTTGTGGTGAGCATTGGGTAAGGATCATGATGTTCTAGCAAGGAGCAGTGTCAACTTGAGGCAATTCAGAAGGAACTCGGAGAAGTAAGACAGCTTGGTACTAGGTTGGATTGGCACGGTAATGGATATGATCGGTTCTTTGGGCACTTATGATGCGCTGAGTCTCCACAAGTGTTTTGTGGCAATACTCTTGGGTTTGGCGACACGTGTGGCTTGGTTGAGTAGGGATTCAGTTCCAATGGCTTGGTTATGTGCAAATGGGTTTCGAAGTGTTCTCGATGATTTCTGCCACAATTTGAGATGGATATTATCTACAGTATGAGGGGTATGTTGCGTGCTGTGATTTTCTTCTGGACAGGATCAAGCGGAAGTTTTCTAGCTAATTGAGTATGCATTCTTCTTGTGACTCAGAGTTCTTAATGAGGTTCTCATATTTTTATATGATGGCCTGATAGAGGCGGAGCACTGTGTGAGATTAGGATTCGCATGTGCAAGTATACGATTCAGTTTCAAAAGGAAGGTCATGAATTTTTAGGGAGCATGGATGGTTTTGGATGGTTAGATGAATGCTATTACTACTTGGTATTGCCTGAGAAGGGTGCCCATTTCAGAAGGCGCACTGTGTTTTGATTTACGGATGCCTCATTGGTATTGCGGTAATCACCTGGTTGATCGACTGTTGATATTCAGATTTTGTTATGTGGCATGGAAGAATTATAGAAGTATTTATCGTGGGGATGATGTGTATGAGATATGTGTTAGTCATTCCAGTGATGGAGTTGGGATCGACTATGGTGATTCATGTGTTCTATGGATTTGGAGACTGAGTTCTCAAAAGTAGATTGTTTTGGGGTTGTGGACTGTGAAGATGTGGCCAAAGTTAGCTAGATGGTGGTACATGCCATGGTTAGGTCATTTGGAATTTTTGAGGGCCATTTATCCATTTGGGGATTACTGGAGTTGATTTGGGGGCCCATTGGTAGGCCCAATGAGGATGTGTATTATATACTGGGT
This sequence comes from Nicotiana obtusifolia, assembly GCA_002018475.1. Taxonomy (NCBI): domain Eukaryota; kingdom Viridiplantae; phylum Streptophyta; class Magnoliopsida; order Solanales; family Solanaceae; genus Nicotiana; species Nicotiana obtusifolia. The sequence goes on from MCJB01036173.1 coordinate 199,723, forward strand.
TGGATTTGTTGACTCAGAACTGTTAGTGTTGAGGGGTGTGGAATTCGGTTAGAGTTGAGCTTGTTTATGTTCTTATATGTTCTATGTGCTACTCTTCTATACAACGAAGGGTTGCGATTAGTTGGTTATATGCACAGTCTGTTTGGGCCTTGTAGCGGAATTCGAGTAAGATGGTTATTGGGGTGCTGAATGGTTGATTACGCCTTGGTTATGATCCTTTTGGGCTGTGGTATATTGTGTTATTCGCTTCTCCATAGTTATGGTCATGCACTTCGTGTACTTGATGTCAAATTGCGTGTAGTTGTTGATTTTTTTTGGGCATTGTAGCTTGAGGTATTTCATAGGACCGGTGTTTAGATAGGGTCACGCATTGTAGCGGGGTTATGTTAGGGTATGATCCTTTGTGATAGATTCGTGTGTCTTGGTTCTACTGTGTGTGGTGGGTTCATAGCGTTGCGTTGTAGTGGTACTTGTTGAGCTTGCGAGACGGTTCTCTCATTTGAGTCATTTCCCATGTTTGAGTACACTTCAATTGTTGCTTATTGGTGCACAGAATGCACGGTTGTGGCTTTAGGTTGCATTGGTTTGGCATGTCAATAGAGTAGTTGTATTTGATAAGATGAGGTTATTGGACCTAGAATACTATCAGATTTGATTACGGTATGTTTGGAAGGATAATATCGGAAGTCGGCTTAGAATTTGGCTTTGGCTTTGGTTTGAAGAGAGAGAGCTCCATGACTTATTGATTCGATGAGTGGTTACGAATTTCTGCATGTTTCATTCACCATTGGTAGTGTACGAAGGGTTGGAACAAGGTTTTAGTTGATATGAGGTTGTTACCGGTGTTGGGTTTGTTTTGGGAAGCTATTGTGGTCAGAAGTTACTGTTGTGGGTATGCGAGTTATGTGGTATATCATTTGATTACATCTTGGGTTATGGTTATGACTTGATACAGCTTGTTCAGACTTATATAGTGTGTATATGCAAGATTTGGGTCTTGTAAGGAATTCCGGATGCTGGAAATTGGGTTCTACGATTTATGGGCTAAGGTTGAAGTAATGATCTTCAGTTATGTTGTGTTGTCGGACTTATGTGGATTGGGGTGACATGGGATTCACCCCCGGGTATGTGCATGGTAAGATTATACAGTGAATTGATGACCTAAGAATGAATCTTGGCACGTTTGAGGACGAACGTACGTTTAAGCGGGGGAGAATGTAACGACCCGATCGGTCGTTTTGAGCATTTGCATTTAGTTCAGCTATTTGAAGTCTTGAGTAGCTTCGTATGATGTATTATGGCTTTTGTGAATCGTCGGTTTGGTTTTCAAGTGATTCGGAAATTGATCTGGAAGAATGATTCTCAACTAATAAGCTTTAAATTGGAAGAGTTGACCAAGTTTGACTTTTAAATATTTGGCCTCGGATCGGAGTTTTGATGGTCCCGTTACGTTCACGTAGTGATTTTGGACTTGGACGTATGCCTGTATTTGCACTTAGATATTTCTAGAAGGTTTCGGCACTATTTGGTGAAAGTTGGAAATTTGAAGGTTTGGAATGTCATAAGTTTGACCGGGAGTGGACTTTCCCGATATCGAGTTCAGATTGTGTTACGGGGATTGGAATGGTTTTGTTATGTCATTTGGGACTTATGTGCAAAATTTGAGGTCATTCCGGAGTTTAGAAGTTGAAGGTTCAAAAGTTTATTAAGTTTGATTTGAGGTGCGATTCATCATTTCGATGTTGTTATGTGTGATTTGAAGCCTCAAGTAGGTCCGGATTATATTTTGTAACTTTTTGGTATGTTCGGACGGGGTCCTGAGGAGCTCGGGTGAGCTTCGGGCTAGATTCGGATAATTTTGTCTCATGCGGCATGGCTAAAGTAATTTCTGGTGCTGGTGTCGAGTCCGCAGATGCGTGCTCTTCATTGCAAAAAAGAATTCAGACTGGACGGCGAGAGGCCGCAGGTGCGAGGAAATGAGCACATCTATGCAATCGCAGGTGCGGTCCCTGAGCGTAGGAGCACGACCGCAAAAGCGGATTTGCCATCGCATATGCAACGAGTGCTGGGTCAAAGTATTTTTGCAGAAACGACGCCATAGAAGCGGTAGATGGTTGCAAAAGCAGAATCTCTGGGCAGAAGCTTATAAATTCGAGGGTTGGTTCATTTTTGTCATATTTTGAGTTGGGGACTTCGGATTCGAACGATGTTGGAGGCGATTTTTACCACATGGATTGGGGTAAGTATTTTATATTCGGTTTTGATTATATTTCGTGATTCCTTCTTCATTTTTGGCATTTGGTTGGTGATTTTGAAAGAGAAATTGGGGGTTTTGTCTAAATTTTGCTAATGTGAATTTTTGAGTTTTGAACATCGATTCGGAGTGGGATTTGAGTGAAATTAGTATGGTTGGACTCGTAATTGAATGGGCTGTCAGATTTTTGTGAGTTTTGTTGGGTTCCGAGGTGCGGGCCCGCATTTGACTTTTTGGTTGACTTCAGGCTTTTGATTAAATATTCAACTTTTGTCGATTGGGTTTGTTTCCTTTGGCATTATTTAATGTTCTTGAGTTGCTTTTGGCTAGTTTCGAGCCGTTCGGAGGTCGATACGCACGGGATGGCATTTCTAGAGTATTGTTTTGCTTGCTCAGTATTTGATTCGGCTTGTTCGAGCTAAGTAACTTATATAAACTTAGATTTAAGGGTATTTAACCCTGGGAACTGTGTTATAAGAGATGTATTAAGGTAACACACATGCTAGGTGACGAGCGTACACCGAGAAAATCATGATTCAAGTTGACTGTTAGACTATGACCAGACTTGTTTTGCTGTTATATCTTGTTACATCCATGTTCTCCCAACCTGTTTGATTGTATGAGCCGTGAACTGTATTAAAAATCATGTTTAGGCTATGTGCTTAACCGGTTGAGACCTAATGAGGCTATTTCTGTTATTTTTGAGTTATCTGCTCTAACTGTAATCATATACTCAATCATGATTCTTCACTTACATATCATATCTCAGTCTCTATTCATCACTCATTGTTACATCATGTTATCATTGTTTAGGCTGATTGGCATGAGATTTGTGAGCCCGAGAGACTAGAGAGATTGATGACTGAGTTGGGTCGAAGGGCCGAGTTGTGAGTGGCATTTATGGGATCGGGTTGCATGCCGCAAAAATTATTTATGGGATCGGGTTGTACGCCGCAACGGGCTTTATTGATTCGTGTATGGGATTGGGTTGCACGCCGCAACAGTTGTTTATGGGATCGGGATGCATACTGCAGGAAGCTTTATTGATTCATTATAGGATCAGGCTGCACGCCTTAACATGCCATGTTGGCTTATTTTAGCGCTTGGGCAGGATTCGCCCCTCAGGAGTCTAACATACCAGCAATGAGCGCATGTACCGAGTGTCGAGTGCCGAGTGATTGGGTATACCGAGTGATTGAGGGTGAGACAGTGAGTTAAGTACTCTTAGAGTGTGAGTACATGAGTTCATCACTATGATGCATTACATTTGACATGCATACTTGGCATGTAGGCATAAAGATGCATTTCCTCATGCTAAACGATATTGTGACATTCATCGCTCACATGCACATTGATATATAGGCATAGAGGTGTACTTTTCTCGTGCTACCGGAGAATGAAATATCTTATCTGTTGTTGAAATTTTTCCTTTTTTGGGAAAAATCACAATTTTCTGACATACTCATATTTTGGTGATTTTGGCGAAAGATTTGGGTTTTACTGTTGTACTTGAAAAGCATGCCTATTTTCCGTAACTGTGAACGAGCTGAGTATCATATCTTTGAGTGATTACTTGTACTGCTTTTATTATATTGTTACGAGGTTTTCTTGGCTATTGGTGTTGGACTCTGACTGTTGTCCAAGCTCGTCATTGCTTTCAACCTAAGGTTAGGTTTGTTACATATTGAGTACATGGGGTTGGTTGTACTCATACTACACTTCTGCACCTTGCGTGTAGATTTTTTGGAGCTGATGTTGTTGTGTATGGCGGGAGCTGGCATTGAAGATGTACCTGCGTCCTGGTTATAGCTGCCTCTGTTCTTAGTAGCTTTAGATTTATAAATTTGTTTACGTGTTTTTCGAACAGATGATGTATTTATTTCTTACCATCTTTGTAAACTCTAAATCTTAGAAACTCATGATTTGTACTACCAGTCCTTGGGTTGTTGTATAAAAGTTCAACTATTTCATCATTTATTTTCTCTGTAAATCTCATTAGAATTGGATTATTGTAATTGGCTTACCTAGCGGGTTGGGTTAGGTGCCATCACGACTAGTTGGATTTTGGGTCGTGACAGGAGAACTGAGGAACAGGGTAAGATGTAGATTTTAATTCTTGCTCACTAGGTTGCCAAGCAATTTAACGTAATGTTTCAATGGTTTTATGGTGCTTCTTACTCCGTTTCTCTCGTATTAATGTTGTATATGTTGGATTAGTCCTTGTTGTATTCTCTAATTTCAACAATAACTCTAAGCATGTAACATGATATTTCCCATGATCACATGCGTTCCTTTATGTACCTTTTTCTCTTAGTTGATACTTGATGGTTTTGGATAAAGATTTCGTCAACTTAGAACATTTTCATTGAGTACTTTAATCAAGAATATTACAGTCCATGGTTCTATACACTAGTTAATATTCAAGACGAATAAACCGAAGTTACCGAACCAAAATCAAAAGGAGAAGCCGAACCATACCGAATATAATTAGGTATGGTATTGGTATAGCAATTTAAGACACCGAATACCAAAGCTACCAAACTAAGATGACTAAATATTGTATCATATCGAACGATTAACACCCCTAGTTCAGCACGGATTTTGAAAGTTGAAAGTTGAAAGTTCATTAAATCTGATTTGAGGTATGATTCATGGTTTTGATGTTATTATGTGTAATCTGAGGCCTTGAGTAGGTCCGTGTAATATTTTGGAACTTTCGGTATGTTTGGATAGGGTCTCGGGTGCTTCGGATGTGTTTCAAATAAGTTTCAGATTGTTTTGATCATTATGGGCAGTTCTAGTGCTGGTTCTTCGTACCTACGTAGTTTTGGCCGCAAGTGCGATCTCTCTTCTGCGAAGAGGAGGCACCCAGGAGAGTTCCGCTTCTGCGGAGGACTTAATGCAGATGCGTCGTTGCACATGCAGTTGGTTGTGTGCACCTTCAGAGTTTGATAAGGCTGGTGATATGCGCTTCTTCTTGTGGAACCACACTTGCGAAGCCGCAAATGCGGCCAGTGGGTCGCAGATGCAGTGAGCGGACTGTTGAAGAAATATCGCATATGTGAGATAGGGACTGCAGAAGCGGTTGTAGCGGATGCGACTTAGTGATTGCAAATGCGAGTTCCCTGGCAGCTTATATCATATATCGATGGCTTGATTATTTCTTCACATTTGGAGATTTGAAGCACAATTTTTTGCGATTTTGGAGAGGATTTTTATCACATGGATTGGGGTATGTATTTTCGACTCGGTTTTAATGATTTTACATGATTTCATTGTTGATTTTGGCATTTTATTGACGAATCTAGAAGAGAAATTGGGGGTTCTTCCCTAAACTTTCTTAACGTGAATAATTGAGTTTTGAACATTGATCTGGATTCAAATTTGAGTGAAATTAGTATGATCGTACTCACATTCGAATGGGTGTCTGAATTTGTGAGTTTTGCCAGGTTCTGAGGTACGAGCCTAGGTTGACGTTTTGGTTGACTTTGAGTATTTGATTAAAGGTTCGAGCTTTATCGCTTGGGTTTATTTTCTTTGGCATTATTTGATTATTAGAGTTATTTTCGGCTAGTTTCGAGCCGGTTAGAGGTTGATTCACGAAGGATAGCATTTCTAGAGTATGGTTTTGGCTTGTTCGAGGTAAGTAACATATCTAAACTTGGATTTGAGGGTAATTACCCCTGAGAAATATGATATTTGAGATCGTTTGGGGGTGATGCCGTGCTAGGTGATGGGCGTGTGTGCGTGCTCTGAGGTATTCATGATCCAGGTAGTTCTCTATTATGTGCCTTCTTTTGCTATCTTATGAGTGGAATTATTGTATTGTGTGTGGTGGTCAAGGTGGCTATTGGGATGGTTATCCTAATTTTTTTTTACCCTTCTCTGAGCCATTATTATGATATTTCTAATAATGTTTGTGAGTATGATAAGAGCAATGAAGTGGAGGATGTGGAGTGTGTTGCCCATATTATGGACATGGTGAGGCAAGTAGCCGAGCAACAAGATGAAACTCAAAAGACTATACAAAGAATTAGTGCAACAATGATGAGAATGAAGGCAGAGGCGGAAGAATTGGCTACGGAGAGTGAGTTCCCACAAGAAGATAATTTTGAAGAAGCAGATATAGTGAGGCAATCTTGGTTAGAGGAACAAGCTCAACTGATAAAATTTCATGAGTTTCTCTGTGATGGTCTTTCAAGTATGGTAGAACAGCTGCTAGAAAGAAGAATTGATCTTAGACAAGAGATCGACCAATTTGGCAGCTCTATTCGCGACTTGGATGCAAATTTGAGTGCAAAGGTTGATGCGTGTAATGCCCAACAATTTAGTGATGAGTTGTGCGGAGTTGAAAAAAATCTTAGCCAAATTGAGGAGCTAAAAAAAGAATACCTATCGTTAGACCATGTTCTTGTCGATGATGCCGAGGTTGAGGGATTATATATTATTGAGGAAGTAAAAAATAATACAGTTTTAGAGTTGAGGCGTGTTGGTCCTCATTCTAAACATTTTTCTATATTATGTTTGGATGGAGATACGGAGATCAAGAATTTGGAGAGATTTATAGATGAAGAACAAGACCCGTACATTCTAAAATTTGTCACACCAAAAAGGCAAAATGACATCCCACACTTAAAGGCCAAGAAGTGCAAGATGCAACATTGTTTACTTGGTTCTTTTGTATCCGTACCACCGCCCCAGGAACGTGACAGAAAAATTGATGCAACATTGGGGGCGCAATTCATATCTTCAAAGTGGAGGGAAAAGTGGTGAAAGTGATGGCGTCGTGTCGCGACGTTAAATCAAGCGCTTGTTGGAAGGAAACCCAATTCTATTGCTTTTTGTTTTTGTGTGTTATCTTTGTAGTGTTGTTTCTATGTTTTGTAGGAGTGGATCATGGAATCAAAGCCAATAGGCGTGTGAAAAATTGAGCAAGTGGTTGGAACTAAGTGTGGGGTGCCCGCACAAAGGACCATACCTGGGAGAAGTTTGAGTATCCCATGAGCTGCTAATGCTTTGGCCTTTGTCCTATCAGGGAGTCTCTTTTACCCTCTTGTTAGTTACAGTCTGCATTGAAGACATTGCACAATTTTAAGTGTGGGGTGAGGAGATTGTTTGGGTGATTTTTTGTGCTACCCTAGCTTAATTGTAGTATTCTTTCTTTGTGTAGATGAGACTGTTTGGGTGATTTTCTGTGCTACCCTAGCTTAATTGTAGTATTCTTCCTTAGTGTAGTATTTTTGTGAAACAAAAAAAAATGTTAAAAAATCGACATATGAAGCTTAATTGTAGTATTCTTCCTTAGTGTAGTATTTTTATGAAACAAAAAAAAATGTTAAAAAATCGACATTTGAAAATTCTTTTTAGAATTTTTGGACTTTTCCCGACGATAGATTTTGTGGACAGCTTTCTTGAGGGATTAAGAACCAATAAACAAATACAAAAAGATTTTTTTTTTGTCCTAGTTAGTTTTAGTTAGGTAATAATCCCCCTTGATTTTTCTTTGTGCATCGGTTCTTTTCTATGGGATGTAACTTGAATCGGATAAACTTTTTATTTCTAGGATTAGATTATTTTTTCTTTGTTTTAAGAGTAGTAAAAGAGGGAGAAGAATAATCTTTGTGACATGTTTGATACTAGCACATTTAGGCTTGAGTTTGAGTAGTACTTTCCTTTGAATACTTGAGTAATGAATAAAATAGCAGACTTTCTGATACCTAAGCTCAGGGTTGTGACTCTATATATAGCTTATTCTTATTTTGTTGTTCGCTATGATCCTGTCTGTCTTAGAGTAGAATTGATCCATCTTGATTGATACTTGTGCCATGTGTGGTGAGTATTTCTTACATATATTCCATGTTTTGCATCTAAGTCTAGAACTTGCCCTGCATGTTATTGCAGCGAAATAAAAGTGTTACTCTGTCTAGAAGATGATAATAGGCTTTCTTTGATATGTCTTGTGAATTTTAGTCTTTTCAGATATTGTACCACTAGTTAGCCCTCTGAGCATGTAGCCTTTTATTTTGAAACCGTATTTTTGACTTGATTCTTTTGTTGAATCTCTGGTTTTTGCACCCTGCTTCCTTGAGCACTATTGTTTAGACTGTGATATTAATTGATAAATTTGAAAAAAGTGATGATTAAGTAAAAAAAATGGTGACCAACCATAGCTGAAAAGTGATGAAAGGCTCTCTTGAAAAGAATGTGACTAGAAAAAAAGAGAATGAAAAAAAGACGTTCTTGATATGAGGGAAATACTTGTGAAACAATTGATGAAGAGAGGGCTAAAAAAAATTAAGAGATGAAAATAATAAGTGATAAAGTCAAAAAGTGCAAAGTGCTTAAGGAAGTGTAAGTCACTATTATATAATTCTACTACACGTCCCTTATCCAACATTACAACCCGTTAAAGTCTTATTTGATTCTATACGAGGATACTTAATTCATACAGATGTACATAATGGGAAAGCTTATGGTTCTTTTTGCATACATGTGAATTCGTTTGTGAGTGCGATTGTTGTTCTTTAATGCTAAGTCCTTAAATTATATTCACTCTTTTATTTGAGTGTATGGACTATTTTTTCTTGTGAAGGCACTTGTTTCATGATAGATAGGCGATGTTATTAGCTTTATTTGACAGAGTTGATGAGCGGGCTTAAATTTGGTGAGCTAGAGTCCCTCTCTGATGTTAGGAGGTTAGAACTTTGTTGTTTGTTTGTGACTTGTATATCTTGCACGATGATTAGGAAGTGTATATCTGATAGTTTGAGTTGCAATAGGACCTAATTGTTAGTATCAACCAAAGTAGTGGTGTTTCTAGGCTTGAGGTATTGAGAGTGTTTAAATGCTTACTCGAGGACGAGCAAGAGTCTAGTTGTGATTTTCGGCCAAAAATGCATATATTTAATCGTTGTTGCCTCACATTCTAGTACTTTTAATCATCTTTTGAGTGTTAATTATATTTCTTTGTGCTTAATATTATATTTTAACTGTGTAGGAATAAAGCGGTGTGAAGATGAAGAGATTTGGAGCAAAATTGAATAAAACGCGGAAGAAAAGAAAAGGAAAATATACAAAAAAGACAAAAGGGGACAACGCAAGGCGCTGGTCTGGATCCTGCCTGCGGGACTTTCCCTAGTTCGCTCGGGACTAGGTTATTTCAGCCCTACACGACCCCAACTCGTATAAAAGTGGTCCTAAACCTAATTTGGAGGAGATCTAACAGGCTTTGAAGGAGAATTCACATGGAGTAACACACACCATGCTTGGGGGAGGCTTCTAACCAGTTTTTCTTCTCTTCTCTTCTTTTAGTTTCATAGTTTATTAGTTCTAGAGTATTGGATGCTACATGAACGTTGTAGTTTGAAGCTTGAATTGTTCTTATTATTTTAAAATATTAGTTTATTTATTCAATCTTGTGCTTAATTATTTGATTTCCTGATCACCAATTGAATACTATCTACGAATCTAGGATTGAACTCGGGAGAGGGAATTCCAGATTGCATATAAGATTGAGTAGAGTAAGATCTTGAACTCAAGCATTGGGAACTGATTTGCGGTTAGGATAGGAATATACCTAATCTCCTTGCTTGGTTATTATATGGGAATTATTAATGCATTGTTGTTAATTCTAATTCCATAGGAATATAGGTATTAGATTAGTTTGAATAGGCAAGTAATATTTCAAGAGAAGGTGACGAGCAATATTAACCCAGTCAATCAATAAACCAAATAAATTAATTAGACAATTTAGGTAGAAAACTCAATGGGGTTGTTAGCTAACCCATAGCCCTAGAATATCGCCTCTCATTGAATTCATATCTCTTAGTTTGCTACTCTAGATTAGTTATAGTTAATAATCATTAGAAAAGTGCTTGAATAGATTAATTGTCTTAGTTTAATTTAGTAAATAGTTAATCACAAGTCCCTGTAGGTACGATATCTGGACTTACAATCCTATATTACTTGTTGATCACAGATACTTGAGTGTGCGTTTTGGAGCAACACTGGTCCACAAGTATGCCTCAGACCAAACTAATATAACACATAACCATGTAATCAAATCGTCAAAAGCAGACTACCCCACTTGACTTAAAGCCATGGAACACGACATCCGATGACCCACAATACCCTTACTCCATTTCTGCCATAATCTCGCACTGTAATTCAACTAAATCCTTCATAAGCCCTTGTAACACAAATCGTAAAATACCTCAAATCACTGGCTACGCTCGTATTCATCCTCGTGACAGTCAAGTCAACTTCCTCTACCGATCCAAACTCAAATTGAAACACATACTCACTGGTAGAAAGAAAACCTCCACATAATCATCATAAGAATCACATAACCTCAGAACATCCCACAGGAGATAACCCACCTACTTAGCCTCAACCTAGAATCTCTCTATGCCCTTTCATGTCCATAACCACTATGCAAGCACTAAATCTTCCCGATTCTGAACTCGTCAACAAGGCATAAGAACACACTTCATTCCACAAACAAACAACTGAAAGATCCCTAACACACTCATAACTCAGGACCGAACAATACATCAAGACAGAAATCAAGCACCCAATAGTCCTTTTTACATCTCAATCAAACTCTTCTCATCGCATCCAAGTCATCTCAACATATCCCGCAGTCACATCATATTCGCCATATAGCTATCCAACCACTCACCGAGCCATAAATCCCACTTCTAGGGACACAATAGAATATATAAGTCCAAAAGCACATGCTTACACAGCTAATACTACCGAGCCTAAGCTGGTCCAAACCTGACCTCAAGTCCTACAGACTCGCCCATCACCAAAACACAAAAAGTACATCTCGCACCTCATCCATGGCATCACAAGTTGTCGAAGCACAACTGATACTGAGCGCTCACATAGCATTCGAGCGAGTGGAAGGAATTTCAACATATACGCTTCAAGCTGAATCAATATCGCACGATAAGGAAAGAAAGATGTGAAGTTTATCTAGATGCCCTGTAACCACTCGAAGATAGGTATGGACGTCAATATACCGATCCGCAAGACTCTACTAGACACTTGCTCATGACTCATAGACCCTATGAACCTAGTGCTCTCATACCAACTTGTCACGACCCAAAAATCTAACTAGTCGGGATGGAACCTAACCCAACCCCCTAGGTAATCCAAATAACCTTCAAAACAACTCCAATTAAGTAATAAGAGACAATGAATAAAATAATTGAACTTTATATACAAATTCCAAGAACTGGTGGTACAAATCATGAGCTTCTAAGACTTAGAGGTTACAATGCTGGTACAAAGTAAATACATCATCTGTTCGAAATATACATAAATAGATTTACAAATCTAAAGCTACTAAGGACAAGTGGCAGCTTCAACCAGAAAGCAGGTACGTCTTCAAAGCTAGTTCTCACTATACACAACAACATTAGCCCCAAGATCTGCACACAAGGTGCAGAAGTGCAGTATGAGTACAATCGACCCCATGTACTCAATAAGTAACAAACTTAACCTCAGATTAAAAGCACTGATGAGCTAGGAAGAAGGTCAGTTCCCATCACCAATAACTAATAACAATTCAAAATTGTATAGTGAAGACAATATAGATATATAACTCAAGAGATATAATGATCAACTCGTTCACAGATACGGAAAAGTACAGGCCTTTCAAGTATAACAGTCCAAGTCTAAATCTTACCAATGAAATCAATTAAACATGAATTTATCAAAAGAACTGCGCTTTCCAAATTTACAACATCAGATAAGACTTTTCGTTTATCAATTAGCATGAGGAAAGTATATCTCTATGCCTACATATCAATATGCATGTCAAGTCATCAATTATCATATATCGCCTACCAAGAGCAATATACATCTCTATGCTTACATGTCAAATATATATGTCAAATCATAAATGTCACATTACCGTCTAGCATGAAGAAGATGCATCTCTATACCTACATGCCAATTATGCATATCACATGAATGATTTTACAGTGATATCCTAAGGTACTATCACTCTCAACATACTCAAGATGTTTGTCTCAATTTCCCACTTCATCACACACACAGTATCACTCAACATTGTACGGGTACCTGGCTCATAAGCTCCTCACCAAAACGTGCGTGTGTGTGTGTGTGTGTGTGTGTGTGTGTGTGTGTGTATATATATATACTGTGCCTGTGTTCACTGCGGGTATGTCAGACTCCGGGGGGCGGATCCTGCCTAAGCGCTAATTAAAAGCCAATATGGCCTACAGCGGCATGCAGCCCAATCCACAATAATAATAAAGCCAGTAAGGCCTGCTGCAGCGTGCAGCCTGATCCACAATAATAATAATAGTAATAATAGAGCCAGTATGTCTTGCTGCAACATGCAGCCTGATCCACAACAACACTCTCAACACGACTTAAAGGCCCACCTCAGTCATCAACCTCTCAAGTCTCAAGGGCTCATAGTCTCATACCACTCATCCCAACAACTCCACATATAGAAGATCAATGATAAGATGCAATGTCATAAGGAATGATGAAAAGAAAGTAAGATATGATATGCAAATGAAGAACCATGACTGGGTGTAGTTACAGTTAAAGATAATTCAAAATAACAGAAATAGCCTCATTAGGTCTCAACTAAATAAGCACCTAGCCTAAGCATGATTTCTCACATGAACCACAGCTCAGGTAATCAACAAGTAGGGTAATATACAAATATAGCAGGATGTGATAGTAGAAGAAATCTGGTACTATTCTAAAGTCAACTTGAATCATAATTACCTCGGTGCACGCCCACACGCACGACACCTAGCATGTGCGTCACCTCAACACACCACAAATAACATGGTTCCTACGGATAATTACCCTCAATTCCAGGTTTAGAAATATTACTTATCTCGAACAAGCCAAATCAAATACTGAGCAAGCCAAATAATGCTTTAGAGATGCCATCCCATACGAATCTACTTCCAAACGGCTCGAAACTAGCTAAAAGCAACTCAAAACATCAAATAATACTAAAGGAAACAAACCCAAACAATAAAGGTTGAATCTTTAATCAAATAATCAAAGTCAACCAAAAAGTCAATCCCGGACACGCACCCCGAAACCCGACAAAACTCATAAAATTCGATAACGCATTCAGTTACGAGTTCACTAAACTTTGACTCTGAATCGATGTTCAAAGCTCAAAAATTTACTTTAGGAAAGTTTAGACAAAAACCCTCAATTTCTCTTTTGAAATCATCAATCAAATTCCTAAATCGAAGATGGAATCATGGAATATAATCAAAACCGAGTAGAAAATACTTACCCCAGTCCATGTGGTGAAAATCCTCTCCGAAATTACCCAAAATCGAGCTTCGCAACTCAAAATGTGATAAAATAACATAAAGGTCCGAAATAGAGTATTTATATGCACTGCCCAGGGGTACCCTTCGCGAATGCGGAAGAAGCCTCGCATTCGCGAAGCACAAATCTCCTAGCCCATAGAATAACCATTCGCGTTCGTGTCCAAGACCTCGCGAACACGGTGCACATCTAACCCAGACCTTCACGAACACGGAATTTACCTCGCGAACGCAAAGACATTTCTTCCAGCTCCTAGCTGCTTAATGCGAATGCGACACTGCATCGTGAGCGTACAACAATCAGCTTAACCTTTCACGAATGCGGTCCATATATCGCGTCCGTGATGAACAAATCCGCAGCAGACCAAAAACACACTTCACGATCGCGGTAGGACCTTCGCGATCGCGAAGAACACCAGAGGCAACAGGTAACAACAGAAAACCAACAACACCAACATGGCCCAAAATGGTCCTAAACTCACCCGTGCCCTTTGGGACCCCGTCCGAACATACAAACAAGTCCCAAAGTACAAGACGAACCTACTCAAAGCCTCAAATCACACATAACAACATCCAAACCAGGAATCGCACCTCAAATCAAACTTAATGAACTTTTAAAATTTCAACTTCCAAAACTCGTGCCAAACCATATGAAATCAACTCGGAATGACCTCAAATTTTGCACACAAGTTCCAAATGACATAACTAAATTATTTCAACTCCCAGAACAACGATCCTACCCTGATGCCATTAAAGTCAACTCCCAGTTAAACTTCTGAATATTCCAGACCTTGAAATTGTCAACTTTCACCAATTATGGCCAAAACCTTCATGAAATATCCAAATGAAAATTCGGGCATATGCCCAAAACCAAAATCACCATCCGAACCTAATGGAACCATCAAAAATCTTATCCAGGGTCAATCTACAAAAGTAAAACTTGGTCAATTCTTCCAACTTAAAGCTTCCTAGTTGAGAATCATTCTTCCAAATCAATCCTGAATCACCTGAAAACCAAAACCAACGATTCACACAAGTCATAATACATCATATGAAGCTATTCATGACCTCAAATACTCGAACGGAATACAAATGCTCAGAACGACCAATTGGGTTGTTACATTGTTTATTTGGTATTGACCATTATGTACTCCAGTCGAGGTATTATCATGTTATTGAGGACTTCGTATTATTTCTTCTGTTGAGGATCGTTATGTACATATACTGGATATCACTAATTACTTGCCATGCTTCATACCTGTCTACTTTTAGTATATTTGATTTATTGGACTATTAGTAAGTGTCGATGTCGACCTCTCGTTACTATTTCTTCGTGGTTAGGCTAGATACTTATTGTGTACGCGTTGATCTTCGTACTTATGCTACACTTCTACACTAATTGGTCAGGTACTGAGACAGGTTCATTTGGTGGTCATCTTGGCGCATAGGCGCAACTACTGAGGGGAATTTATGGTGAGCTGCATTCCATGCCATGATCCGCAGCACACAGAGTCTCCATCATATTCATTTATGTTTTCCTATCTATTTTATATTTCAGATAGAGGTTTTATTGGTAGTGTACTCTCTAATAGATGCTTATGCACTTGTGACATTATTGGCTTGCCTAAAGACGACGTTGGGAGCCATCACGACCTATAGTAGTATTTGGGTCATGATAGGAGAAGAGGGCAAGAATGAAGGAAAGGCTAAAAAGGGTCATGGAGCAAAACCGCAAACATATGAAGACAAATACTGACTTTTGCCGGACCTAGAATATCTGGAGGGTTGAAAATGATCAGTTGCAGTCTAAAGTCCAAAAACTTCAAACCAAACTCCAAGATCAAGAGGATTCTTTCCTGCTTGAAAAAACTCATAAAGTTTATCACATGAGGAGGAAGATTTTGGTGGAAGCCAAAGAAGACATTTCAAACATAGACGACTGCATTGCTGAAGCTCTCGATTTAGAGAATACCGCCTTTGAGAACATTCCTACCAGGCCCACAACTTCAAGTTCCTCGAGCACTTATTTTGATTCCTCAAAAACTGAGGAGGAAGATGAAGACGAAAAAGAAGATAAGGACAAGGATGAAGGTGCTTAACGGACACTGAGCAGCCTTCACCTTCAAAAGTTGCAGCAATGACTTCTCGTCCCTCGGACTCTATTGATAAAACAAATTAATGTAAATGTTTTTTTTCTTTTGTCATTATGTCGAAACCTCTATTGAGTTTGTCATTTTTTGAAATAAAAGACATTTTTTACTTAACTTCTGTGCAAAGGACATCTTTTTATTTTTCCATTTGATAAAGTTCGAAAATTTTTTACACCATGACTTTAGTACCGAGCATTCATACTTCTGATTTTTACCCTTTAATTATGAGAGATTCATAAGAGAGGACCCTTATATTTACAGTATTCTTGAAGAGGACGTCTCATGTTCATTGCGGCACTAGCATTTTAAGTTTAAGTAATATTCAAATTAAAAAATGGTCGTATAATTTGGACAAGAAATATGATAAAAACAAAAGGATTTTAATTTATTCCTTCCATTTCCAAAAGTATATTTATATGAGCAAATTTTTTTACATTCGCTTAAGTAAATAAAGCTGCCAATACATGTGCCTATGTAATGTACTTCTTATTTCTGCCGGGCTGATCAACCAGTCCCCAGTCCTAACTCAAGGTCTTTCAAAAAAACTAAACTTTTAACTTTTAAGTTCAAGATAAAACTTCCGATTCTAACAGTCCCCAGTATCATACACTTTTAGTGCTCTGATATACAATAGTTCTCCCTCCCCTGTTCCCTCGTTTTCGGGTGCAAAGTATGAGAATTCAAACAGTGGAGTACTTTTTATTGTCAATGATCCTTCTTCAAAGTATGCTTTACGTTGTTGCCTCATTATAATCCTTGCCTAAAAAATCTAATTGGGACAGAAAATAGGCAAATGAAAAAAAGAGTGTAGCACATACTTTTAGTATCATCAAGGATCTTTAACCGTAATACCTTTTGAGGTGAGTCATGTTCCAATTGCTTGGTAATTTTACTCCATCTTGATTTTTTAGTTGATATGACCATTTACCGGTTATAATTGAAATCCAGTAAGGTCTTTCCCAGGTTGGTCCCAGCTTTTCAGTATTGACTTTCTAGGTATTATGAGTTAATTTCCGCAAAACCAAATCTCCGACTTTGAAATAATAGAGATTTGCTCTGTGATTATAGAATGTTCCATCCTTTGCTTTTTTGCCACCATCCTTACATAAGCTAAATTCTGATGCTTCTCAAGCAAGTCCAACTTTATCAATATTGCTTCATCATTCTCCTGCTCGTTAGCTCGAGAATACCTTATGCTCGGTTCCCCAATATCCTCCAGAATCAAAGCTTCCGCACCGTACACAAGAGAAAAAGGTGTTTCTCCGGTGCTCGACTTTTTTGTCGTTCGATACACCCACAATACTCCTAACAGCTCTTCTGGCCATATGTCTTTAGCATCCTCTAATTTCTTTTTGAGGTTTTGAATTATTACCTTATTGGTTGACTCTATTTGACTGTCAGCACTTGGGTGATACAGGGAGGATGTGATCCTTTTGATCTTCAAACCTTCTAGAAATTTGTAACTTTTGAACATATAAATTGTGGCACATTGTTACAAGCAATTTCTTTTGGTACTTCAAACTGGTAAATGATATGATCCCAAATGAAATCACTCATTTCTCGCTCTCCAATCTTCTTGAAAGCATATGCTTCAACCCAATTAGTAAAATAATCAGTTAAAACTAAGAGAAATTTTACCTAACGGGGTCCTTAAGGCAAAAGAACGGACTATATCCATACCCCATTCATGAATGGTCAAGGTGATACCACTGAATGCAAAAGCTCCGCCGGCTGATGCACCAATTGAGCATGATGTTGGAAGTTATCACATTTTTGAATGAATGCCTTAGCATTCTATTCTATCCGAGGCCAATAGTAAGCGGCTCTTATCAATCTGAGCACCAATGAGTCTCCACCGGAGTGATTTCCACAAACTCCTTCGTGAACTTCTCTCATCACATAATTAGCCTCTAATGTTCCTAAACATCCAGCCATCGGTCCTTGGAAAAACTTTCGGTATAATTTTCCATCAACGAAACAATACCGAGAAGCTTTTGTCTGTAATGCCTAGGAGGCTTTAGAGTCTTCAGGCAATTTTCCATGCCTTAAATATTCTATAAACTCATTTCTCTAATCCTAAATTAGGTTGGTCGAGTTAACTTCACAATATCTATCCACGTCTAGGACTGAATGCATAGCTGAACGACTGGACCAGAATCAACTGCTTTCATTTCCGTGGACGAACCTAAATTGGCTAACACGTTCGCCTCCATGTTTTCTTCCTTTGGTATATGAATCACCAACCACTCCCGGAACCAGGAAACTTGAACTTTGCTCAAGTATTATTGCATGCGCTCTTCTTTGGTATTGAAGATTCCATATATCTGATTCACTACCAGCTAATAGTTGCATTTTATTTCAATCACCTCGGAGCCTATTCCCCGAGCCAATTCATGCCCTATAATCAAAGCTTCATACTTGGCTTCATTGTTAGTTAACGGAACAGTTCTAATGGCCTGTCTCAGGGTTTTAATATTATCTCAAGACCAGAATTTTCACGTTGGAGGCTCCATCCGTAAATAAGGTCCATACATCGGAGACAGTTCCTGATACTAGAATTACTTCTTTAGTAGCTAAAGGAATCATTCTAGGGCTAAAATCAGCCACAAAGTTGGCCAAAACTTGTAACTTAATAGCAGTTCGAGGTTTATACTCAATGTCAAATTCACTAATTTTAACCGCCCATTTAGCCAATCAACTAGATAATTCAGGTTTATGAAAGATGTTCCTCAGAGGAAAGGTCGTCACAACAGCTATTGGGTGGCATTGAAAGTAGGGTCTAAGCTTTCGAGAAGCAACTATGAGAGCTAGACCCAACTTTTCCAGGTGCGGGTAACGTGTTTCTACACCTAAAAATATCTTGCTAACATATTATATAGGAAACTAAGTACCTTCTTTCTCCCGAACTAGAACTCCATTTACCGCAACTTCTGACACCGCTAAATAAATCAACAATTATTTCCACTCTTTTGGTTGGACATTATGAGAGGACATGACATATACCTCTTCAAGTCTTTCAACACTTGTTTGCACTCCGGCATCCACGAGAAGTCATTCTTCTTCTTCAATAGTGAAAAGAAACAATGGCATTTCTCTGAAGACCTCGATATGAATCTGCTCAAGGCTTCCAACCTACCAGTTAACCTCTGCACCTCCTTTACACTTTTCAGTTGGTCTGGGATATCTTATATGGTGTTGATCTTGTTAGGATTTACTTTTCAATTCCGCTTTGAAAGAGCAAGAAGTGAAGAAACTTTTCGAACCCAACTCCAAAAGCGCACTTCTCCGGATTAAGTTTCATGTTATGTTTCCTCAAGATGTTAAATATTTCTTAAAGATGAGTCAAATGATCTCCTGCACTGAGAGGCTTTACCAATATATCATCAATATATACTTCCATAGTTTTTTTCAATTTGACGCTCGAATATCTTATTAATGAGCCTTTGATAAGTGGCTCCGACATTTTTAAGCCTAAAAGACATCATATTATAGCAATATGTGCCAAAATTTATGATAAATGAAGTTTTTTCTTGATCCTCCGGGTGCATCTTAATTTGATTGTACCCAGAGTATGCATCAAGAAAACTCATCAACTCATGCCCAGCTGTAGCATCGATCATTTGGTCGATGTTTGGCAATGGAAAAGAATCCTTAGGGCAAGCCTTATATAGATCTTTATAGTTTATATACATTCTAAACTTATTGTTCTTTTTAGGTACAACTACTACGTGCTAACCAGTCAGAATAACTTGCCTCACGTATAGAACCTATGTACAACAACCTGGTTACCTCATCTTTTACAAACCTATTTATAATCTCGGCTATCCCCCGCCACTGCTTTATTGGAGGCAAATTAGGATCCAAATTTAACTTGTGGACAACCACTTCCAGTAGAATACATGCCTTATCTGAATGAGACAATGCAAAATAGTCAAAGTTAGCTTTTAAAAATTCAATAATTTTAAGCCTGAGTTCGGGGCTCAACCTCGTTCTGTAGTAAACCTTTTTATCCGGGAATTATATGAACAAAGTAATTTGTTCATGTTCCTTTGCGGCTGACTTTGTTGCATCCATTTCTTCCGGTACCTTGAAGGATCTAGGCACCTGATAAAAATCAGATGTCTCCCTCTTTCCATCGCCTTCAACCGGGATCAGAAGGGAAGTAGACACTCGTTCCTGAGTTGTTATTTACTAGTTCTCTCTGCCTTGCTGCTGGATAAGGTGACTGTATTCATTTCTCTCACTGCAGGTTGATCATCTCTAGTCCGTTTGTTCCCATCCGGTGTAAGAAACTTCAGCAATTGATAGTAAGTTGATGGCACAACCTTCATTTCATGACTCTTTTTGGAATCAATTCTGGGGCCACAATTGGTTTGAACGGTAGTTGAGTATACTTCTTTGAATTTGGGCATTTTAATACCGAAGGTGCCCCTAAGATCTGATCCATCCGAGCATGAATCCTTTAGCATTTTGATCCATCCAATCATTCATTTCCCTTACGAACCTCATGAGGTCGGTTTGAAAGGGATCATATGTGTTGTTATCGTTCCCGCATTCACTGCATGCACCACCTGTTTGGTTATCATTGAATCTGACCTCATTCTTGAAGCAATGTTATCGGCTCTTTGCATTGTCTGATTTGCAAGCGAACTAGGAGGATATCGAACTCCTCTGTTGGAGTTATACGAGGCAACCGATAGTGCTTGTTAGGAGCTCAATCATTATCCGGTCCTGTCTTGAGAGATGATTCATGATTTTCCTTTGCTGTGCTCTCAAAACTTTTACCGTTTCGACAACGAGTTCATCATCTATATCATCAGGGGTTGGACTCCTCACATGCCGAGTATTTCGCTCTTCCCGAACCGAAGTTGCCCTCAGTTCCGTCATTGTGAGTTTATCATGTTGATCTCCATCACGGAAATTGTCCTAGGCTCATTGGCGTTGTTTGTTACAACATTAAGCGAGTTGTTGACATCATTAGGTGTCATATTTAATTTTGTTTAATAAAGAAAAATATCAAAATACATTAGTAAAAGATGAATGGATCAAAGTAATACCACAATTATCTATGCCCCATGGTGGGCGCCAAATTATTTATCCGTAAAACGGTACAGTTGAATTTATAACGTGATTTATAGATACGTGAATTAATTTGATCCAAGAATATAAAGTAACCAAGAACATAAATGAATTAATTAAGAATATTTGAAGAAAATACAAGCCTGGCTGTGAGCTTCACCAGAATCAAGAATAAGAACAAAATATTGAGCAAAAGAATGTTAATAGAAAGCAAGAATAAGTTTAGCCTCTTTTACGTACCAGTATTTCATGCCTATAACAAGTACAAATTTTTCTATTTATAGATAAATTCTGGAAGACAAGATCTCCAAATCAAGCTCTTTTTTAATATGAATAAAGACCTCTTTTAATAGCTGCATAAGGATTGAGTATAAATGCAAAAATTCTTTGTAACTACCGCTTCTTGAATGATGTCTTCTTCAACCGATATCTTGCTTTCAAACTTGCGTCTTCGGTTCCAATATCTTTGGAATTTACACAATATTGATCATATGCTCGTAACCGGTGCCTGCTATTTGCTAACTCATATCTCACCTGTCTTTACTGCCACGTATCAACTCGACAAATGTTCATCTGCCATTTATCAATTTTACCCCTACAGAAACAACCATCCAAACAAGAAGATCGATCTGTTTGGTAAATCTTACAAACTAAACTTATTTTCAGACGTGCTTTTATATTTGATTCTCCGGTAGCACGTTGGCGTTGTAGTTAAATTGAATAAATAAAAATACTTTTCAAATAATGTAACTACAAAATATTATTTAACTTTTAAAGCAACTTCAAGGTAAAAGGTTATTCATGGTGGTGGCTGGCTTTATAGAAGTTTTGAGTGTTATTTACTTCAATTTAAAATATAAAGTCGCAGAATACATTTAATTTTTAAACAATATAAATATATCAAGATATATATAAAATTCAAGATGCACCGCAAGGAAGACGAAGAAAGAGGCCTATCGCGCAAGGGATATAAAGGTGAAGTAAGGGATAAGTTTGCTGAATAATCTTTCTGGTAATTGTACTTTTTGTACTAGAAATATTTTAATTTGATGCTGTGGTTTCTGCTTATTCTATTAATTACTAAGAAAAAATCTACAAATTTCAAATTCCTCTCCAAAGTAAGAAGAATTTTTTGTTTTTTTAAAAAGAAATTTAGAACCACTTATTTTGTTAAAAAAAAAAAAAAAAAAACTTGATCACACTCATTTTTTTTTTTTATTATTGAAAAATAAGCACTATTACTTTTTTAAAAGTTTGGTGGGATAGATATATGTATGATTCAAATGTAAACTTTCACAGAGTGGAAACAAACCGTAGTAAGTTGAAAAGATAAGACGATTTGCCTTTACTTGGCATTGGTTTATCTGTTTAGTAGCTTTTTTTTTTCTTTGTAACCAAAAAAACAAAGGTCAATGGCGTGTGCTTTTCCCTTTAAAACTAAAAACGCGTGTTTTTGGCCCTTTCACTTTCCCACATTTATTTATCTTTTGTACTAAGAAAAAGGGAATCAACTGTATAAGAGGAAGGAATCCTATGAAATAGCACAGACTCTGCAACCATAAATTGAAGGTAATATTGATAGCGGAAACGGATTAGCTGCTGAGCCCAACATTTTGACTTTATAATATCTTCTTTCCTCAATTCGTGCATTAAATCACGACGACTGTAAATCCCTTCACAGTTTCTACATGTAACAATTTGAACATTTGGTAGTCCATACTGCATACTTTTTGGATTTTCATATTTAAAAGTGAATAGCATTTCTGATCAAAGGTTTGCTATCCATAAAACAAAAACCTTTGCTTGGGGGGATAGTTACTGCATGCAATTTAATCACTATAAGTAAAGTCCATACTATAGTTGAATTAAGAGAATAATTTATAGTAATTGCAAGTGATTCCCTAATTTTAGCTCGAGCTTTTGGATAGTATATATGTTATCAAGAATAGCTTGAGTTGTATTAACTCTACTCCAGTTGTATTACAATCTGATTTTGTCATTTAATTACAGAAAATAGATAAATTGATGACAGTGGACTACAACGGGAACATTAAAAATTTGGTAATTTCTGATAATAATAATAATAACAACTTAAATACAGCTTTTGTAATAAAAAACATTGAAATAAAAAATTAGCAAGCTCTTGTACAAAATTTTAAAGCAAAGGCCGCCAAGTGTGACAGTTTGGCACTTGCTAATAATGAGAGGTAAAAAGATCTGTTGAAGTGGCATAATGCAAACCGACAGGAGTAACATGATATGCATTTAACAAATCCCTCGTGCATTTGACTTGTGTCTTTCCTCCCTATGTGTTTAATTTCTACACTAATAAAATGGATTTTCTGTCCTTCTTTAATTAAATACAGTCATCCTATATAATTTCGTATACGCAATTGCACATTAATATTAACACCAGAATAAGGACTAAATATTGTACTACTACGCGAGAAAGAATGAGAAAGAGAGAGGGAATATTGGTCTTGTTTTAAATGCGTGTTAAATTGTTACGCTTGTGTCCATTCATTTTAGAATATTTTATTTGAAGATATTTAATTAGACACAAAACTTAAGATGTTTTTTTGGAGATTAATTTAGTGATAGTAGATAAGATGTTATAGCACTGATTTACAATTATTTTAATTGAATACTTCTTACATCATAACATGTGATTTATCATAAAAACCAGGATTTGTAAATATAGAGTCCAAAAGTAAAAACTTTTGGAATGAAAATACTTTTCAGATTTGGAATTAGACTAATTATTAAAATCTAACAACCAATCAACTTGCTCCTCTTGAACTTGTACGTCGATTATTTACTGGCTACTTATTATTTCACATCATTATAAGTATCAAAGGCGTATCTAGTATAGAAGCTATGGATTCAATTGAATCATAACTTTCGCCTATACCTTGTATATTTGTCCAAATAATCATTAAAATTTGAATCCATTAATTAGATGAGGTGTGATAGAATCGCGAATATAAACACATAAAATTTAATTCTGGATCCGCCTCTAATAAATACTACTATATTAGATTACTCTACTAACTAAGGTTTAAGTAGTAGATAGAAATCAATCACCTCATATATTTTTTATGTTGTGGAATGTATTGAATGCAACACCTACCTTAATAATTGTGAATACATAAACTGGATTCTTTGTTCATGACGAGTGAATGCACTTAAGCCTCTTATGTATTACTACTCCTATTATAATTCATTTTGTATTCACTAATGGAGATTAATTCGAAAGGAAATTTTATAGGTTCTAACTTTTAAGTTTTTAGGTGCTATCTCTAGTATTGCTTCACGTAAACAAGACTAATTATTTGCCTATATAATATTTTCCAGTCTAGAGAAAAAAATAGTAATTAATATAGTGGTATCTTTTCAAGGGAGAAGATAGTATTTGTAATTTTATGGCACTTAAAGTGTGTGCAGCTGATACTTGGACCTCGGAACTTGCATGTAGTACATTTTCGCCAATCAAATTCATTTGAGGTGCTATCTCTTCCCCATCCCCTTTTTTTATGGCAAATGATAAACTTCAATAATATCTTGGTGAAAATCAAATTTTACTCTCTGGTACATTTTAATTAATATTTTTGTGATTTATAATATTTAATTTTTTTTAAATATTAAGAAAATTTTAATTTTTTTTTCAAAAATGTTCTTGAAATAAAGAGCCTCAAAATATTTATTGTATTTTCAATCAATAAATTAAGATTAATTTTATTTTTATATATTAAAAATAAAATTAATTAAAGTAAATATTTAAATTAGATTAAATAGAAAAGGGGAATGGAGAATATCTAGTATCTACATAAGATCGACCACATGAAGGTTGGTGCGACAGTTTTAAAGTATGATAAAAACGAAGTTATATATGTTTCACAATCTTATAATTACAATTGACAATTTAAAATTGGATAGTGTGTTGGTTATTCAAGCAAATTTGTATGTTTCACAATCTTTTAATCACAATTGACTATCTATAAATCTAATATCATAGGAAGAGACCATAAAATCATTGAAAAGTAGGAATATCAAATATGAAACTTAGTAAGGCAACACAGCAAAAATACTTTTATTATTTATAAGGGTCCCTAATTTATTTAATATTCGACAATTTATAATAGGGTTAGCAAATATGATGTTTGAAATATCCCGCTTGATGATAACATTATCACGAGATTATAGTATAATCTATTAATCTTAATCTCCTAAAGATTTGATGATAGTCAAAACTTTATGCGCGGTATCTTATAATTTATATAATGATTGTTATTCCAAAATATTTTTTGTGAATAAAGTTTTAATTATAAAGCTTTGCAAAATAAAATTTCTTTTATATATTTTAATTGTCTTAATATAAAAAATTTCAACTTATTTTACTTTAACATGTAACTTCTAAATATATAAATTTAATTTTTTAAAAAAAAATTAATTTTGATAACGAAAAAAGTTAAGTATTTGACCCTTGATCCTGCCACTTTAGTTTTGAAATCTAGCGAGTAGATTATAGAAAAGTATCTACAATTCCTTACTGATTTGTTTTTTGTATTAGTAATAAAAATAAAATTGGTCCAAATCAAGTGTGTATTTCGAAATAACCTATAACACGACATTTATTTTTTCATAATCCAAGTGCAGAAGAGAAATTGTTTTGTTTTGATTTGAGAATAAAGTTTATTATAGATTAAAAGAAAGAAAAAGACCAAAAAGACAAGAGAAGTGAAAAGGAAAAAGAAAGTGGTTAACGTTACTGTTGAGTCCCTAAGTCATAAGTCATAAGTATCCCGTTTCAACCCTAACTTCACCCAAAACAAAACTCAACCCCCCC
>MCJB01036174.1:0-10211 GCA_002018475.1 Nicotiana obtusifolia
CATGCAACCAGCTTCACAACAATCTATTCTCATTGACGAAAGTCCTAACTTAGAAACCAATCTCTTTGCCCTATAAAAATCAAGAGGTAAGTCGACATCACGGTCAACTAGCTCACGCATAAGGTCGATGAAAGAGTCCATGGCTCCTTGAGGTATATTCCAGTCAGATTTCATACTTATTAATCTAACTGCAACAGACAACTTAGAGTGCGGACTTCCGTCGCGTAGTGGACGACTAGCTTCCTCTAATTGATCAAAAAAACGTTTTGCCTCATCATTAGGAGTTTCTTCAATAATTTCATTATAATCACCCCCATAGTGCATCCCAAAAGCATCCGAAACCATATGACGAATTCCGGAATCCCTATTTGTATTATCCACCGACCTACTACTTTCACCCACAATTACATTATGAAATATCCCATCTCTACCATCTATCTCTCCATGATATTTCCACACAAAGTAATTTTTTATAAACCCCCTTCTATAAAGATGAACCTTTACTTCATCCGGTTTTCCAAAGTTCATGCAGTTGCACTTAACACAAGGACACCTAATAATTCCATCTTGTAGGTAGGGTGGAAGTGACATTGCATGTCTAATGAATTCATCCACCCCTTCTACAAAATCCTCCCTTAATCCCCGTCTTCCAGGATAATTCCTATTGTACATCCAAGTACGATGTTCCATCTATACAAATAAAACAATAGAAAAATTTATAATCTAGCTAATAAATATGGTAACTAACATGTTATTAGACATGAATTCATTTAAGAAAGTAAAGACTAAGGTTTATATCTATTCATTTAATGGAGACAAGCGAGTGTATTTTTAGTTTAAAAGTAGCATTCAGCGCATGCATTTTTTATTCAGCTGATATATTATCAAATATTACAGAATTAATTTTTGTGTTAGATATTATTTTATTCCTAGCAGCCGCTCAAATAATAAAGAATCTTGGTAAATTTTTATTGTTGACTTAGAGACCAAGTTTGTAAGGAAATAGAATCATAATTAGAGTCTTTTATAAGGAAAGAAATATATTTTCCTTATATTTCTTTTATTCTCTAAGGTTAGGATATCTTTAAGGGATATATTTTGCACGAAATTAATGAAAATTGGTAGACTAATAAAATCTGTTGCTTTGATTGTTTGAGTTGAAGTGTTCAAATTGAAATTGTTCAAATGGGGATGAAGGTAGTGAACTAGAGTCTCAAGAGAGTTAGAGGATTTTCCAAATTTTAATCATACAACAGTGGGAATGATTTCAATAAGCCAAGTTTGTTGACATCTGCACTGCTTTCAAGGTGCACAAATAAACTACACATAATTTCTCATATTTCTATAGCAAATTAGTAACTTGTAGAAACAACACTACGTCTGAACACTTTTTGCCAAAAAATTATCTTGCGTATATAATTCAAATACTACTTTTTATACATATATATTAAATCTTGAACATCCTTATCAAAATTTCTGGCGTCGCCACCAAGAAAAGATCTAAGGCTACATATATATATGTCACTTTGAACAGGTTAAAGTGGATACAATTCTTATAGAGAGTGACATGGAAGGCAAAGCCATACTGGATCTTATTCCTATTTGCAACATAAGAAAGCTGATTCTTGGTACTTCTAAAGCCAATATCAAGTATGAGAAAAAAAATTACTATCACTTAAACTAATACTCAACTTCTCCATCAGTTTTAAGCTTCTCTTTTAATCTTATTGATTAATTATATTCCTACAATCATAGGAAAATGATGTCAAGAAGAGGTAATGGGACGGCTTATCAGATATTGCAAAATGCACCAGAGTTCTGTGAGGTTAACGGGATGGCTCCAATAACAAAGTTTGCAGACTAACAGAGTTTAAGTTTCTTAACTTTGTCAATTAAAAGCTATCATGCCAGCATTATCATTCACGCGCACAAATATTTTTTTAAAAAAAAATAGAAACTTACGAGGAAGGAAGATTAATTTGGAAATATAATACATCTGCCGTTTTGGAATTGCAAATAAAAGTAAAAGAGCAACAACATCTGATGTTTTGTAAATATAATAATCTAACCTTGAATTTTTTATAGGTTGAAAAGGAAGGAGGACAGCAGCGGCTAGTAGCTTGGTGGACGGAGGACAGCAGTGGCGGCGACTAGCGGACAGCGGTGGCGACTACGTGGGGACAGCGGTGGCGACGACGTGGATGGACAGCAGCGGCAGCTTGGTTGCGCGAGGTGGAGGGAATGGGATTAGGGTTAGAGAAATAAGGATTTTGGGAATTTTGGGAATTTTAACGAAATAGACTGAAGACCTGATTTTGATTCTGAAATTAGAATAACCGACCAAAAATAGCGACCGCAATTGGTCGCCAATATATAAAAATTTTAAAATTGACAATACCGACCAATCATGGTCGCCATTTTGGTCGTTTTTCTGTTCTGTATAATATAATATATGTATATGTACTATATATTATATATACATATACACTTAGTATATTTACTATATTTATATATATACTATATTTATATATTTATATATGTACATATACTATATTATATATGTAAATATTTATTTATATAGTTTATTATACAATACACTCTATATATATCAAGTTATATATATAATATACTATAACGTATATATATATATATATAGTATAGTGTATTGCATATACTAAGTGTGTATATATATATAACTTGATATATATAGGATGTATTGTATATACACTTAGTATATATATAATACGCTCTACTGTACACTATACCGTACACTTGTAATTTTCCTGATAAAAAATTCCTCCAACAAGCGACCAAAGTTGGTCTCCAAATTAAAATCTGATTTAATTTAATATTCCAGGAAGCGACCAACTTTGGTCGCCCATATGCCCATAAAATTCCATACAATAAGCGACCAAAATTGGTCGCCAAACTAAAATCTGATTTAATTTAATTTTCCATAAGGCGACCAACTGTGGTCGCCAATATGCCCATAAAATTTCCTAAGATAAGCGACCAAAGCTGGTCGCTAAACTAAAATCTGATTTAATTTAATTTTCCATATAAGCGACCAGCTATGGTCGCTTATCTCCCCATAAAATTTTCCTTCCATGAGCGACCAACTTTGGTCGCTATTTTTAAACGTGGGTCCAGATTGGCGACCAAAGTTGGTCGCCAATTATGACTTTTCTTTGACCAGCCTGGTCTGACCAGTCTGGTCAAAATGTTGACGATTTTGGCGACGAAATATCGACCGTCTTTTGTCGCTTTTGGATTTAAGTTTTTTTTTTCATTTTTTTTTCTAAAATGGCGACCAATTTTGGTCGCTTTTTGTGGTAGACCAACTTTGGTCGCTAATTGTTGGTCTCTAAAAGCCTGATTTTTAGTAGTGTCTTGTCACCAGAAGTTCAAATAACAGACAAATGGGAATCCAAAATTTAAATTCTTTAGGTTCTATCTTTAATTTTTATTATTTCTGTTCGTCTTCATAATTATAGGAAATGTTTCTTATTTCTGTATGTGCTAAAATTGAATCCTCTTGTGTTATATTTCCGTACATCATGTAAAGACTTCTTTGATATGATCGTTGTCTTTTGAGCCTTCCAATTCGTTTTAGGTTTAGGAATATATTAGGACTGTAACAATTCGATCGTTCATTTTGAGCTCTAGTGCGTCGTTCGACGGTTCAGACCTTGAGTAGCTTCACTTTGAATATTATGACTTGTATGTGTGGTCGGAATTGAACTTCGGGAAGTTTGGAGTTGATTTGGAAATAAAATTCTAATTTCGGAAGCTTTAAGTTAGAAGAATTGGCTAAGGTTTGACTTTTGAGAAAACGACCACGGAATCGAGATTTGACGGTTCCAATAGGTTCGCATGATAATTTCGGACTTGGGTGTATATTCAGGATTGAGTATCGGATCATCCGGGAGCATTTCAACGCTTATAATGGAAGATTGGCATTTTAAATGTTTAAGAATTTCATAAGTTTGATTTGAAGTGGATTTTGATTTATCGATGTCCGTTTGGGATTCCGAGACTTAGAATAGCTTCACTATGTCATTTATGACCTGTGTGCAAAATTTAAAGTCACTTAGGATTGATTTCATATTTTTAGGCATAAGATATAGAATATGAAAATTTATAATTTTGATTCAAGGCGTGATTCATGATTTTGATGTTGTTTGACATGGTTTAAGGCTTCGACTAAGTCTGTATTGTATTTTGGAACATATTGGTATATTTGGTCAAGGTCCCGGGGGCCTCGAGTAGATTTTGGATGGTTAACGGATCGAGTTTGGGCTTGGGAGAAATGCTAAAGCAGCTGGCATCTGGTGTAACCGCACATGCGAGGTTTTGGCCGCAGGTGCAGAGCCGCAGAAGCGGCCAAAAGGGTCGCAGGAGCAGTGGTGCAGGTGCGAGACAAATTCCGCATCTGCGATGGCACAAATACGACATCGTTGAGCGTAGAAGCGGAGTGGCTGGGGAAGCTGGGACCACAAATGCAGTTGAGTTCTGCAGAAGAGGCATCGCATCTACGCATGAGGAGCCGTAGAAAGGAGGTACAGAAGCGCTGGGGGGTGCAGATGCGGATTTTGAGGGGACAAGAGGGAGCCGCAGAAGCGGTCTCTGTGCCACAGAAGCGGCTCATGTTCCGCAGATGCGAAATGTAGCTGGGCAATGAGGTTTTTATAAAAATGGGATTTGGCCCATTTTGTTTCATTTTCACTTGGTTGAGACAATTTTGGAGAGCTTCAAGGGGAGATTTTCATCAAGCAACACTGAGGTAAGTGATTCTCACCTATTACAAGTTAAAAATATGGTTTATATATGGATTTGAATATGGAAAGTAGTAGAAATTTAGAATTTTGGTAGAAAACCTAGTAATTGGTATTTTTGGATTTTGACCACGAAATTGGGCATGGAATTAGGAATAAATCATATATTTGAGTTTGTGGTGTTATGGGTAAAGTTTATCTTCGAAAATTTTTAGAATTTGGGCATGTAGGTCCGAGGGCTGGCTTTATCAATTTTTCGAACGGGGTTGGAAATTGTTTAAATTGATTATTATGGGTATTAGAATACATTTTGATTGGGTTGTACACTGTTTGAATAATTTAAATTGATGGGATTTGGTTCGAGGAGTTAGAGAGGCTTTGGAGTCGGTTATGAAACTTCGGAGCGAGGTGGGATTGGGTGCTACATATGCACGAGGTTACGAGAGTCGGTACGTAGCTAAAACATGTTTTGGGGTAGACTTATGATCTTATCATGTAATGTTTGAATTACTTGAACTCACTCTGCTGGCTTACTTAATTGAAGTTATAACTGAAATCGATTTAGAAATAAATATATGTACACTAGGCTAAGTCTTAACACTTTGAGTTGTGGGCGAGTTTTTATTTGAGAAATGATAAAAATTATATTCATTTTATGCTCATGTGCTGTATTGTAAAAACATATCTCGTAATTCAGTGACTTCCTTCCTTTTCTTGTGGAGCGGGCCGAACGCCTCGGCAGTATATAGATGCATCTCTGCTTCGTGCCGCACGACCCTCGGCAGTGTACACATTATTTTGGATCGGGCCGAACGATCTCGACAGAAATCGTGCGTCTTAACGCTATTAGTCCGAATATTCACGAGATAAACTTTTCACTAATGCCCAGCATTTTACATGGTATTCCTTAGTTATTTCATAACGACACTTGATATTTTCTGAGTTGTTGAGGTAGAATACAAGATTTAGAAATTTATGGTTTAAAAGAAGTAATTGGAAGATTATGTATCTTAAAGATTTACCCCATTATTTTCGTATGCTTCATATCTGCTCATGTTTTATTATATTATTTTATTGGACCTTTAGTAAGTGTCGATGTCGATCCCTCGTCACTACTTTTCCGAGATTAGGCTAGAACTTACTGAGTACGCGTTGATTTACATACTCATGCTGCACTTCTGCACTAAATATGCAGGATTGACATATTCGTTTGATGATTACCTTGGCGCGTAGGCGCACTTGTAGAGGAGACTTCATGTAAGCTGCATTTCAGGCTACGCATCGCAATCCACCGGGTCTTCATTGTAATAATTATTTTATTCTGTCTTATTACATTCGGGACATCTTGTATTATTATTGTACTCCTTAGAAAAATACTCATATACTTGTTCGTTGATGTAGTTATGTAAATATTTTCACTTACATTGAAAAATCTATTACATACGATTTATTTAAGGAAACTTTTGATTTCAATTACAAAAATAAGTAAGTGAGTTGATAGATCACCGTTGACTTATCTGACGATGAAGTTAGGCGCAATCACGATCTCAAGCGGATTTTGGATCATGAAAAGGATTCTTCAAGTTCTTCTCCATGCGTGATTAAAATGGTAAGGCTTTAGAATTTCATTGCAGGTAGAACACAGTTTTAGAAATCACTAAAAAGTTGAAACTGATGTTAGCATTTTCAAATCCGCTTTATGGATAATTTATCTATTCAATAGTGGGTCCATTTGTTTGTATGTATTTTCTGAAGAAATTGATGAGACACAAAGTACATTTGTATTTATCAAGTTAAATTAGTTAGGCAAAAAATATAAAATTTTAGTGATTAATAAGACACGAAGTATATTGGTATTTTGTCAAATCTCTTTACTTTACATGGCGTTCTAAATGGTTAGCAAAAACTATGAATTTTCTTAATTAAAGGGACACTAAGTATATTAGTATTTTGTCAAATCAAATTACCTCATATGGGATTAAAACTGGTTAGGCAAAAAAATATAAAATTTTATTGATTAATAGGATACGAAGTACATTAATATTTTTTCAAATCAAGTTACTTTACATGGCAGTAAAACTGGTTTGGCTAAAAATATAATTTTTTAGTGATTAATGAGACAAAAGTACATTTGTATTTTGTCAAATTAATTTACTTTTCATGCATTAAAACTTGATTGTTTATACTTCAATACCACACAAGAGTGGAGCGATTTGTATGATGTCTGATTTTCATGTGCACTGCATTACTTACACTATAGTTGCAGAATAAATAATGCAGAAAATAAAGAACACAAGAACTTTTACGTGAAAAATACTTGGCTCAAAAGGTGAAAAAATCATGACCTACTACCCAGTAGCATTTTCTCCAAACACTTTACTACAACTCTGAGCCAACAACAAAATTTACAAACTCTTGCAAACCTAAGGATTAACTCTAACCCGTATAATGTCACGACCCAAAATCCACTAAAGGTCGTGATGGCGCCTAAATCCGCCGTCAGGCAAGCCAACAATGATTAATCAACTTAATTACTCATTTTATTACTTTGAAATCATAATTTTCATAGACTAAATAGTATAAAATAGAATTTACAGGATAAAATGATAATAATTACGTGAACTACCATACCAAACGTCTAGTATAAGCCCCCAAAATCCGGTGTCACAAATGCATGAGCATCAACTAGGAAATGTAATAAAATACAATATCTGTCTGGAATACAAGTTAGACAGGAGAATATAAATAACTCTCATGGAGACTCCGTATGCTGCGGATCGTAACATAGAATGGAGCTCACGGTAAAACCCCCGCAATAGCCACTATCAGACATATATGTACCTGCACAATAAGTGCAGCAAGTGCAGCATGAGTATGTAACTCAATACGTATCCAGTAAGTATCTAGCCTAACCCCGGAGAAATAGTAACGAAGGGTCGACATCGACACTTACTAGTAGTCCAATAAATCAAATACAGTAGGAAGTAAACAGATGTGAGGCAGAATAAATAAACAAAAAAATAAGTATAAATATGTGGTACGGTCCTCCTCTCAACAATAAACTCAAGCTGTCAGTTAGCAGTTACCTCCTCAATCGGCGTATATATATAATGGACCTCACCAGATAGGTCGTCAGTTCAAATCAAGAAAATTCACAGATACATTGCCTTCTTGTCAAATATTATGCACGATTCCATAGGAGTATTGTATAGAAATGTCGAGGCGTACAACCTGATCCCATCATAATGTGTGCACTGCCGAGGGTCGAATGGCACGAATCATAGATACATCTATTATACTGCCGAGGTGAAGGGCCCGCTCAAATAAGTGCGTCACTACTAGAAATCAGGCATTTAGAGACCAAACATTAGCGACCAAAGTTGGTCTGTCACAAAAAGAGACCAACTTTGGTCGCTAACATAGACGAAAAAAATGAAAAAAAACTTAAATAAAATAGCGACCATAATAGGTCGCCCACTGGTCGCTAAAGTGTTCAACATTTTGACCGGACTTGTCAAACAAATTCGGTCAAAGAAAATTCAAAAATGGCGACCAACTTTGGTCCCAAAACTGGACCCACGTTCAATTTTGGCGACCAAAGTTGGTCGCCTAGGGAAGGGAAATTTTCTGGGGACATAAGCGACCAAAGTTGGTCGCTTTTCTTGAATATTAAATTAAATCAGAAATTAAATTGGAGACCAACTTTGGTCGCTTACTGGAAGGAATTTTATGGTGACATAAGCGACCAAAGTTGGTCGCTTCCATGAATATTAAATTAAATCAGAATTTAATTTGGCGACCAACTTTGGTCGCTTCTCAGAGGAAATTTTATGGTGCCATAAGCGACCAAAGTTGGTCGCTTTCTTGTTAGTATTTTACCAAAGTGTATATATATATATATATATATATACACGTTATAGTATATTATATATATAACTTGATTTATATAGAGTGTATTGTATAATAAACTATATAAATAAATATGTACATACATAATATAGTATATGTACATATATAAATATATAAAGACAGTATATATATATATATAAGTATAGTAAATATATAAATATACCAAGTGTACATGTACATATATAATATAGTATATGTACATATATAAATATATACAAACATAGTATATATATATATATATATATATAAAAGTATAGTAAAAATATAAATATACTAAGTGTATATTATATTATATTATATATATATGTACATATATAACATAGTAAATG
Source organism: Nicotiana obtusifolia (assembly GCA_002018475.1). Classification (NCBI taxonomy): domain Eukaryota; kingdom Viridiplantae; phylum Streptophyta; class Magnoliopsida; order Solanales; family Solanaceae; genus Nicotiana; species Nicotiana obtusifolia. The sequence goes on from MCJB01036174.1 coordinate 9,014, forward strand.
TTCATATATAATATAGTCTATGTACATATATATATACATGTATATATATACATATAAATACATATATAATACATAGGACAGATTAAAGCGACCAACTTTGGTCGCTATGTTCGATCTAATTTAATTTTTTTAAAATTAAGCGACCATTTTCGGTCGCTAATTTGGATCTAATTTTTTTTAAATGAAGCGACCATTTTCGGTCGCCAATCTGGTCGCTATTCTTTTTATTAATCTGACTAAAACGGACAGTAGGTATTATTTTCCCCCATTCTCCCCCAAAATCCCCAAATTCCCCAACCCTAAACGCTGCTGCTTCCCCCCACTACCACCCCCGCCGGTCACGTCGTCGCCGCCGCTCTCTCAACGTCGCCGCCGGTCACGTTGCTTCTCCGCCTGTGCTCGTCTGCCTCTCTCTCTCCTTCTCCACACACATATTATCAAGGTATGTATATTCTTCTCTTATCAAGGTATTTATATTCTTCAAATTTCTTCTTTTTAGTGTTGTTTGTTGTGCTCGTTATGTCGCCTTCTTGCTAATTGGTTTCAGTTGATTGTTCTTCGGCGATTTTCTTTTCTTTGGAAAAATAGTTGGTTGATATTTTGATTTCTTTGCCTACTTCAACTACTGCTGCCATTTTCTTTTCTTTGGCGAAATAGCTGATATTTATTTATTATTTTCGTCCCAAGTCTATCTTTGTTGTTCAATTTAGTGTAATGTTCTTCTTCTTCTTTACTTTTTTTAAAATAAAAAACTCTTCTCCTGTGGACTAGCCAAAACATCGAAAAATAGAAGTAAGAATATATATATATTGCCACAGAGAGCAGTGACCTTAACAATATAAAATGAAGTAGGAAAAAACAAATTCCTGGCCCATGCCATTAACTCTCTAATCATCAACTCTTCAATAACTTGAGAATTTCCATAAGAAGCACTGAGACAACAGCAACTGAGATTGAAACGAAAAATTAGAACATGTTAGGAAGAGTTAAAATAGAAACTTTAAACTTACACACGTATATTATAACCTCTAGGTAAAAATACTTAAGAAGTATTTGACTAATTGTTCTAATGTACTACTTAGAAGTAAAATAAACAAAGAATTAACTAACACTCTATTCATATTTTTATAATAATAATATAATATGATATAGATATAGATATAAATACTTAAGAAGTATTTGACTAATTGTTCTAATG